>VZRH01003990.1:1210576-1223840 GCA_013397555.1 Urocynchramus pylzowi
GGGGAGGAGGACGAAAAAAAAATAATTCAAACAAATGAGAGCGGCAGAGGCAAGAGGAGAGCAGCGCGGAGAGAGCCGGCCGGGCGGCGAGGATGCGTGCTCCACGGCGGCCGAGGGGCAGCACCAGCCGAGCGGGGGGGGACGCGTCGCGCTGCCAATCATGGGGGGGAGGATCGCCTCGGCCCCCTCTTCCCTCCTTCCTTCCCTCCCTCCCGGCTCCCGGAACGCTCCGCACGCCTCCCCAGCACCCCACCCACGCTTCACTCCCACCTTCCCCAGTCCTGCCCCTACAAAGCCGCAGCCCCGACTGCGCCCGGCAGCGCCCACCAGCCCCCGCCGAGCCCACCCGTGCCCGGAGCCCTCCGGCCGCTCCTGCTGAGGGGGAAGGTCGCCCGGGAGAGGCAGGCACTCCGAAGCTGGAGCCTATACGCGGGTGGCTGTAGGGACTGGAGAACGAAAGACTTTGGCAAGACCCTCACCGCCGGGACTGGCACCCAGCTTCTGTCTTGGACCCAGCGAACACGAAATGTCTGGAGTTCCCCCAAAACCTCCCGTTCTAGCCAGAGCCCTGCCCCAGCTGCTCACAGGGCCGTCAGCAACCTGTCCTTTATCCCTCTTTTTACAAAAGCAAAGGGACAGGGAGGTGGTCAAGCAGTGATAGCGCAAAGCCAGGGGAAAACCTCAGGCCCAGGGCTCCTCGCTGACTCCCAGTCTATACTGCCAGGATGCTCAGGAGCACAGAGGTGTCCAGGCTCCCTGAGCAATCCCCAAACAGTTTGCAGGGGATGACGGGCAGGAAAGTAGCTGGGCCTTCCCTGTGCCGAGACAGCCGAGGATTGAGAATGTTCCCTGCACAGGTGGGATTGCAGAGGTAGCAGCACCTAAAAAAAGTGGGAGCTCGGTTCTGTAAGTAATCTGCCATCTGCTGTGATTGGAAAGGAACAGTACAGATTATGCAAGTTTATGGCAAAGTGTAGTTTCGCTTTCTCCCGCAGATGCATCTGTTAATTTGTCATACCAAAGGTTAATCCTTTGATGGATCCCTGAATGATCCCCTGGGAAAGACTTGGGACACAAAAAGCACTATCTTCTTTAAAACAAACAAAATTATAGATTTACTGTAATCTGTCCTGCAAATGGTCAAATGGAGTACAGATGTTAAATAAATCAGAGAAAACAAAGGAAAACATCAAAAATCACAAACAAGGCTCTTCTCCCATTATCCTAAAATGCTTTAGAAAACAACGGAAGAGCTGACCGCATCATTGTGAATCCAAATGAGCGTTGGTTTATCATGACAAACTATTGATTTCCTTCCTCTGGATAAAAGACATTCCTATTCAAACAGAAAGGAAATGGCAACTTGAAGCCTAATTCAAAGCCCAGTTACATCAACAAAAGTGTTGTAAATGAATGACTGATGTTGAAAAAAAAATCAAACATGAAGGAAAGGTAAACCATGAGAAATGGCACAGTAGAGAAGGAAAACAACTTTGCAGTCTTATTAAGAGATTAGTATCAGTGTTGGTAAAATTCATCTTTTAGATGCGTGTTCTAAGAAGAGGCAGTTATTAAGAACAACTTTATATATTATTTATTTAAATCAAGTTGTTTGTTTTCATCAATAGTCAGCAATGCCTCTCCTTACAGTATCTTTCCAGTATTAAAGCATTTCCAGGTAACCTGGGGCCTGTGAGCTCCTGGATCAGTTGTACCTACTGGTGACTGCTTGACAGCTAGTGGAGGCTCTGCTGGTTTCCACCCACAGCTGTTCCTTGGTATCAGAATCAAAAGGAAAATAAAAGTAGGGGAAAGGCATTTTCTCTAATTTGAATTCCTATATATAGATTTTTCTTTTCCCAGAGGTCTTCCCTGGGTTGACACACCTCTTTTTATTTTGGTGCCAGTCCATAGAAAGAGGAACACCAATAACAAAGGCAACGGAGCAGCCCTCCTGGCTCCCTCTAACCAGCAAGGCAAGACCCTGCACACATTCAGAAATGAGGATCTTAGCACAGGTCTGGGTGAGGGGTGTGACTGAATCATTCTCTGTGCATATTCTGACAGCCCCACCTGCCACCTGTCAGTACTGCTCTGCAAGCTAGTGCCATTAAAGGGACATTTCCAACAGGGGAGCATCCACTGTCTGTAGCTTGTAAACCTTATAATGACAATCTTTGGTGGCTTTGTCTGTGTGATGTTAAGAAATAATAAAAATTTTTAAAAGGATTATCTTAGGAAAGGCTGGTTTAGAAAGTAAAATCTAAACACCAAGAAGAGAAAACTCCACCAAAAGCAGCAATTTAAAGAAAAATAGTCATTGTGTTGATGACTCCAGAAGACTAGACAGGACCACTGGGATTTCTAACCTTGTACTTTATGTTATCTGTAGGGCTTACTGGCATTAATTCTTGTATCTGGTCTGTAGTCCTTTTTTTCCTTAACATACAAACATTAAATTAACAATCAAGACTGATCTATTACAGCCATTGGGGAAATATTCCAATGACTGCTTACAGTAAAAAGTTATATCTGTGCCTCTAAAATGCTGATCAGTCCTACACTGACTTCTAGGTTTTGTTCTTATTATGAATTTCTTTCATGGAACTGCTGAACTATTATTTTCTCCAGATGAGTTTTAAGATTGTGATGATAAAGACATAGAGTTAACACTCCTTTGAATGTCTTCCTGTAAGGCATATTTTCTACCCCTTCAACCATTCCCATAAATCTTTTCACTCCTTGAATTGTGAACTGTAGCTGCATAAGATATTTTTTCAGCAGAGGTCAGGCCAGTGTTAAATGGATGTTACATCACAATTCTATTCTTACTGGGTACCCAGTCTTTCACCAGCTGAGGATTTCATACAGCCTTCATGCTGCCAAGCCTCCCTGGTGTGTAGCAGTGCTGATGCTGACTCTTAGATCTCACCCTCCCTGAGCCCTCTTCAGGACAGGTTATTGTATCCTGCATGGCCAACAATCTTTGTACCAAGATATTATGACTCTACTTGGTCAAAGTACACATCATTTACCTGCATGGAGCTTTCCATACAATCACTCAGCACTAATCTGTTTTATACTTTATGGCTTTCTTCTTTAACCTACTCACTTTATTAGTAATGAGTTTATATTGATGTACTGGATTAGCAAGATTTTACAGAGGTAATTTCTTGGCCCCAATCCTTTGGAACCTCTGCAGAATCAAATCAACTCCAGCAATGATTTCCTGTTTGTAATTATACTTAAGAACCTAGCATTTAATCAGTTTTTAGTCTGTGTCATAAAGGCCGTTTTGATTTTTGTATCTATTTATTTACTGACATGTCACACAATATTAAGGGTCTCCCAGACACAAGCAACATCATAGATACAATGGATTAAAAAAACTACAATTTTTTTCAATTTTATCAGGTAGTCCAGTAAAAGAGACTAAGGTTCCCCCATAAATTCTGGCTTGTCTAACAGAAGGCAAATAAACAAGGTTAGCTTTACCAGTGAAAACTACAACAGTGCTTTAAAAAATGATATAAAATTAGTTTAAAAAATGCCAGTTCCAAATGGATTTCTGACTACATTTTTAAACAACCATTAAATTACTACNTTTACTGACATGTCACACAATATTAAGGGTCTCCCAGACACAAGCAACATCATAGATACAATGGATTAAAAAAACTACAATTTTTTTCAATTTTATCAGGTAGTCCAGTAAAAGAGACTAAGGTTCCCCCATAAATTCTGGCTTGTCTAACAGAAGGCAAATAAACAACAAGGCTAGCTTTACCAGTGAAAACTACAACAGTGCTTTAAAAAATGATATTAAAAAAAAATTAGTTTAAAAATGCCAGTTCCAAATGGATTTCTGACTACATTTTTAAACAACCATTAAATTACTACAATTATTTTACAACATGTAATTGGCTTTCACTATGAGGTCAATAAAGTACTAACTTTAAAGGAGATGTTTCTTTCCCTGGGGGCTACACAGGACGGTGCCATGCCAAGAGACCAGTATGTCAGAGGAAGTGGCAAGAACTCATTTCCTTGTTGTGGAAGTAAACAGAATCCCAAGTCCAAGATTTACATTGCAGTCATCTTTAATCATTCATCCTAGCAGATGCATGAGCAGTAGTGTTCTGAAGAGCTGGAAACAGAACATTGCAATAATTAAATTTCATGTTATGAGAGAACAAAACACATAAGAATCCTCTGGCACGACTCCGAGTCTCCCTTAAACCCATCTTTCTGAAGCTGTGAAGTGAGCATATATGCTTTAAGTGGACTCTGGAGCAGGCTCAAAGATAATACCTACATTTAGAGGAACAGAAATGGGATTAAAAAGGCTTGAGAAGAGATTTCCAAGGAAAGGAATTGGATGCATAGTTAAAAAGGCCACAGTTGAAAGAAAGTGAAACAGTATAATTTGACAATTTTATTTAGGACAGGGAATAAACAGACCAAAATGAATAAAAGCAAGAACTAGAGAATATAAAAGAATATAAAGCTTATATTGTCTGTGTATCAAGAACACAGAAGAGCATGCATAACTGAATGTACAGAATGAAAATAGAGTGAAATGCTATGAGGAATTGCCACAGAAGTTGAGCTGAAAAATCCCCTGCTGAGTTGGCCCACTACAGTTACAGGATCAAAGTCACTTCAGGATTCTAGAAGCTCTCTAACAGTGTGTCTGTCCACTAGCATTGCTGTGGATCATCTTATGACAGTGTATAAAAGCAAATTTTAATTGGTTTGTTTTGCTAATGAGCAGCATAGGTATGAGCAAAGCAGAAACCATGGTAAATGAGTTCAGAGAGCACAGCTATGATCCACTTTGGGCTGATTTGGTAATCAGCCATGACTGCCTCAAGGAGGATTTTCATAAAACACATCTAGGCCATTTTAGTGCAATGATGGAAAGATGGATGGATGAGTTACCACATCAAAGCCAAGTATGATGAAGCCAAGAAACAGCAGTGTTTCTGTGTGGGGGTTCTAGATTAAAGAGCTTGGCATACATTTATCTTAGATGACTTCAAGATAATTTTCCCTACTTAAAAATACTTCCCTAACCATTTTCATTGTTTTATACTATCAAAATATTTTATTACTGTTACAAATATATTAACAATGCCAGAATTATTTATAGGCACGTGATCTGTTGCATGTTATGTTGAATGTTGTTACTGAAGAAAGAGGGCTACAGCAGGGACTCCTTCTATATCTAAGATATATGAGCCTAGGAAGCTTAGCAGCTATCAGGCACAGGAATTATGACCAAGGACAAATTTTGTGCCATCACCATGTGAAACTGCATGGACCTTTCATAGTTAAAAGACATTTGGAAACTGGGAGCCTATTCCACAGCTTCTAGTTACACAAACTTTAAGTTGCAGACAGAATCCTTTCTGGATACACTTGCATAGATAAAATACACTTTTATGTGTGCAAGTGTTATACTGCCAAGTGTCAGAGTGAACATGTACTAATTTAATGACATGATAATGCAGATCATAAAGAGTGTAGTTTTCAGCATCTACTGCCTGCAGGCCAGCAGGGCTGCAGGCAATGAGCACAGGTGAAGGAAAGGTGTAATTACCTCTTCAAGCAGTTTGGGTTTTCTTTGATTTATGCTCCCAGACATAAGGACCAGAGGGACTGTTAAGCAACATGGTACCTGTCTGGGAAGTGAAAACTATTGAGATAAACAGTAAGCGTAATCTCCTACACTTCCTTAATGAGGGCACAATCCAAAATCAACAGAGAGAAATAGCTTACAGGTAAAAAATGCATTCACAAAAAAGAAAAATTAAGCCATTTAAAGAAGGGTTTGAGGTTAGGCCTGTGCTGAAAGCCTCAAGAGACTATGGCATGTACATGTCTGTTTTCTAAATAGGAATACAATTATCCATGCGCAGAAGTTGTTCCCTGAATCCGACTCTTAGCCACTGCTTAATATCCACGTAGACAAATGTTCAGCCATTATGTGGTTCATTTATTTTAAAAGGATATGATTGCCACTTTTTTGCAGACTTGTATGCTTTTTCTGCTACTGAGTCTTTGCTGAAGACAATCTGTCTGGAAAAATAATGTCTGTGCAAATGATCTTAGAGAACTGGAATTGCTCAGCAGAGTCAGTTTGGAGCAGATGGTCACAGTGACATTTTAGAAGATAACAATGGGTGAGAGAAAGCTTCTAAGCAAGACCTGGAAATACTAGCATTTAAAAAAGCCAAAACAAAACCAAAACAAACCAAAAGCCAGCAACAGACTTAGGGAAAAGGATACAAGAAATCTGAGGTAAAAAGATGTCTGTTGACATGGGAATGAGTGGGCAAAGGAAAATGACTGGATAAGTGGAGTTAGGGACAGAGATCATGCATTGGAAAAAATAGATTGAAAGTGGAATTCAAAACAAAACATCAAAAAATCCAGAAAGTTGGTCTCCAAGAAGTCCACCCACCCAGGTGACAAAAGTTTGATCAATTACTAACTAATCTAACTTTGCTTCGGGAAGCTCCGAACTGTGTCTCAAATTAATTACAGAAAGGCTGAGAAATAGAATGCAGTAATTACAGTTTGTTCAAATTTCTGAGCCCTTGCAACTATTAATCTCCTTGACAGAGAGGAATGGGTGACAACATACAGGTGGGGCATAAATAATAATGAGCTCTTCAACTTTGGTAGAACACTAACAGTGAACATTTGGCTCAAACAACAAAACAAAGCAGCTGTCCCCAAAAATACAATTTATTGCAATCATAACTCACATGTGGTGTTGACAGTTTCATGACAATTTTTTGGGGTGTTTGATTCCTAACAAAAAAATGTTGAAAAACCTTGTGTTTACTGTTTCCTTTTCATTTTAGACTTCATTCATTCAACATGTTATGCTTCCCACAGAAGGTTTGATAATTTTTCTCTTAGCAGTTAAAGATGATCTATATGAAACATTATATGTTTTTAGAATTTTTTTATTTCCATGCATTACAATGTCAGGCTTTGCTTCCAACCAAAAATAACAACTCAGAAGAAAATCCATAATCCATTTTTTAGCACTTGATTTTAAAGAAAAACCAAGAGGAATGATCACAAAAAAGTAACTTATAAAAGCAAGAATGAAAATAAAACAAGAAGTTGTCCCCATCTGAGCTAAAAGCTCTCTATGAACAGACTTAATTTTGCATTCATAAACCAGAGATGTGGTACCATATATCCAGATGAATACAAGTTTCTTTCAAGTTTGTCTTTGAAATTTCAAGTTTCTAAAAGACAAATTAAACTCTTCCAGTATTAACTTTGTTCTACTTGTTGATAGGAAAGTAAACATATCACAGCTTCTTTGTATAAATATCCTTCTGCTGGAACTTACAAAGTATCTGTATTTTCTATTGTAAATTAAAGCCTTGCAGTCCATTGAAAAGTACAGACAAATACAGGTAAATGATCTCCACCATCTGTGCTGGGCAACTTTGATCAACTTTCTCACAATTCAGCTGCCAGGTACTACCAGAGTTAAGGTGCTCATTAAGTTAAGGTGCAGAGTTAAGTTAAGGTTAGTGACTGAGGTGAATTAATCTGTGTTCTTCCCAGTACCAATTTCACACACCTGCAGTTCACCTCCCACCCTGGAAAAGCCTACAGACCAGCAGCTTTTCCCTCATGTCAGCAGGAATTAAAAGAAAATCCACAGAATGGCTTAAAGCATCACACCAAAATATCAGTTTTAAGTTAATAGATGTTTACCCCTGTTGAAATTAATTTCCTCCAGGATCTCTGCATAGCTACCTCTTGTTTTGTCATATTTGGGTGCCTCATTCCCAGCCTCTGCCTAAAAATCTTTTCCTAGAAACCAGTGGTGTTTTTGCACTCCAGGTAGGTAGGCACTGAAGCTGGAATGCAGGCACAACCTAAAAATTGTGAAACAAAGTGCAGAGGATGCTGCAGACAGTCTGCTAGAGATACTGGCTTGGGAATTAGGAGAGTCAGTGTGCCATGTCTCAGCATGGTAGGATTGAGGTTAGGCTGCCACCAGCCACCCCCCAGCCCTCTATCACCAGATGTGCCACAAAAAGCTGCTTGCTAGAGGTTAGCAATGGGAAAGGCAAAGGGAGATATGAAAACTCTGCTTTTTCCCTTCATCTCACATCTGGTGTAAGGATTACTGAGACTGTTTGGGCAAAGAAACTTAATTCCACTCAGAGGTTCCAAAGTGCTTGTGCTGTAGACTACAGCAATAAACAACCTTTTGTAAAGAAAAATGGAGGATTTTCTAAAAGCCAGGCCATACAAAACCCACTGAAATTCAGTGGGACATGGACAATAAAGCTGTCTACTTTTAGAAATTCTCCTCTGGCAGAAATAATTTTGTCTGGGTTTTTAGCATGAAAACAAACACCTCTATTCCTCTACCTTTGTTTCTGTAGTGTTGTCCTTTTCCAAATCATTAAGAAGTGTATTCATATTGTCACTCTAAGCAGTATCATGGCTTCCTAAACAATTCACCAAATAGCTACTACACATTCTGAATTTAAAAAGCAAATTTTCAGTAAGAAAAAAAAAAAAAGAACAAGTAAGTCCCTATGAAAAAAAACATGACTTGGGCCCTAAATGCCTCTCCTATCATCATTCTGTTCACAAAGAAATGAATTACCTGCTACTATTTCTTCTGTGAGATAACTATAATGAACACAACAAAAGCATGTGCTGGCTGTGCTCAAGAGTTCATTTCAAAACTACTACAAGAACCTGGTGTCTGGCTAAATCTTCATTTCACTTGTAGAAAATAACGAAGCTTCAAGGAACAGATGAGAATGCAAGTCTTCAGTAAACACTTAAGTATGGGAAAACTGAAATTTATTTTACTGTGTGGTTTGGTTTGTGTGTCATTTTGGTTTTTACTTTGCTACATTATCAAATTTCAAAAAGTGAGAGCCTATTTTCCATCAACACAAATTTCAAAAAGTGAAAACCTATTTTCCATTTCCACAACTATGCTGGTTTCAAGGTGGGGGAGCCTTTCAAGAGATTTCTCAATAATTTTTAGTTCTTTGCAATCCTTATCTCTCAATGGGAGCAGAGCTGCATCAGTGATTAAAAGGAAATAAAAGGTCCAGTTTTTAAGACATCTTACCCACTATATATGATAATACACTGGTCTTGGCAGAGCCATGGATCACTATTTTAAAAAAATGAAAGAGAGAGAGCATCTGTCTCTCCAAATGTGCATTGCTGTTTTGCCCAAAGGCTTGTTTTGGCAGGTTCTTTTAGTCATATCCTGTTCAGGTTACTCTCAGGAGCCATCTCTTTGAAAAATGGTGAAGAAATTAGGCAGAAGGATCACCAACATCATGAAGGGCATCATGAGACAAAAATAGTCTCAGTGGGAAAGATATCAATTCTGTTTTCTTATGGAAGTACATAATGTCCTAATAATTTTTCATTGTTGAAGGATCACCGTAATGCATTGCAGATATTGAATACCTGTTTGTATAGAAAATACAAATAGAAAATACAAAAATGAAAAGAAATTTGGGGGGGAAAAAAAAGGAAACAACCAGAAAAATGAGCACTGGTAAAGGAAAAGGAAAATCTGCAATGTTCTATTTCCTATGCAACAGTCATGGATCTTATGGAATCATTGTATCTTTGTATAGACTCCTCTGTATGATCACTGCCAAAATGTGGGACAAAGTACATCCTTATATTAAACTGCTATAGGCAGAACAACACTGAAAAAAGGATTTTTTAATTTTTTTTTTTTAATAAGGAACAGATGGTCACCTTTTTCAAACAGCTGTTGTGGGGGGAAAATGATTCACAATCAGACATCAAAGGATAAAAATGGTCAAATTCAGATGCACACCCTCCTGCTAAGCAGTGGCATCAGCATCCAGCCACTAACTGATATAAGACAGGAGAAGAGAAGTGAGGCAAGAAGGCTCCTCCTGGTCAGCTCTCCCTGATGCTCTTGGTAAGATATGAGCCATAATTGCAACTCCAAGCTGGTGCTGAGCAAATCCTCTAACTATGCCTCAAGGTGGCTTTTTGATGTCCGAGTTTAATGCTAACAAATGGAATTGCCAAAAAAAAGTAAAGAAATAGAAGAACTACAGCCTGCAAAAATTAAAATTTATTTGTTTCAGGAGATTTCATTTTAGCACTAGGTGGCATTGCTCTAAATCTTTCAGTGCCTCTCTCCTGAGCTCTTCATTATATGGGTAATACTCTAACAGCTGGTGAAATACACAGGCTTGACTGATGTGGCACCAGCCACACTGATCAAAATGTGCACAATGGTCAGGTAATCTATACAATAAGAGATTTTGTTCTGCCTTTGGTCTCAATTCTTCTGTCTACCACTGTAGGAATAGACACAGTCAATAACCAGATGTTCAGTTTCTCCAACAGAAAGACAGCCTGCCTCAAAGCTTCTATGAAACAATGCAAGCACTTTCTGGTGTTCCTCCCCTTCACAGTCACCCTCAAAAATCTTTCTACCAGGGACAATACAGTGGGTTATAGCTCATCTTCATGGGTTACATGACAGCTCTAAGACCAGGGCTTTTTATCAATTTACTATACTATTGGGTTGACTCATTGGCCTGTGGAATCTGAAAAATATTTTTTTTAAAGTTGTTTTCTTTTTTTTTTTTTTACTAGATCTATTGAATTGTATGTGAAAGTTATTAATGAAAATTCTAGCAGCATCAGAAGAGTAAAAAGCATGGATCTCTAAATATGAAGAAACTTTTCAAGAGCATGGAACTTATACAAGCCCTCAAAGCTCCATTTTCAAACAAGCTTATCAAAATCTGTCCCAAATTCAATTTTGAAAACTCCTGAAATCTCATTCTGACTTCACCAACCAAATCTTAGGTACTGTGTCTGAGGATTATGACCCAATGTACGGCAGTACCATATCCCAAGGAGGATTTAAAGCTTCAAGGAGATAAAATTTAACCAAGTTCAGGAAGGCAATGCTGAAATCCCGTAGGCTGTAACCACCTAAAGCTTAGACTGGGTAAAAAGACTGTTTATGCACTTCATATTCAGGAGTCACTGGATAAAAAATAAAGTAGGGTCTCAGAAAAGTGGTTAGAGCCTAGAACTCCTCACTCTCAGCTGAAAACCTCAGGCACCAGATAAATCATGACTTGTCCAGTTTTACCTTTTCAAGGGGACAAGAGAGAACATTCACCCCCTCAAACAAGAAATTCATGCAGGTTTTCTATCTTAACCACCTCATCTTCAGTTCTATTGCTAGATTTTCTCTTCCTTTCCAAGACAAATCCTTTAATAAAATGTACTCTGAGGCCCAGGTGACACTGTCTGCTTTACTGATTTGACAGGATGATTTGTATTTGCCTCTGTTTCAACAAATCAGCTCAATTAAATCAGCAGCAATGACCCTTCCCATTTTCCTCAGCTACACCAAGAAGTCAGAACAGCACTGTGACCAGTGATGCCTCTGTTCAACAGATTTTATCCTGGGTATGAGGTGATTTGTAACACTGAGCATCACTGAGTTTCAGCAGAAATACATTCCACCTTCTTTTAAACCACTTCAGGGCAAAGGCAGAGTGCTGTTCAGTAGAGGAAAACAAGACAGTCAAACACAGGAAAACAAGACAGTCAAACAAAAAGTAGCTATTTTCACTTTCAATACTCCACAGAGTTAACTTCTGAAAGCGAAAGAATTTATAGAAAACAACCTTTATCTCCTTTACATTCTACATTATGTGCTTCCTTACGCCAACATGCATGCACACAAGCAACTCCAGCTCTGAGGAGCAAGATACAGCCTCAGAGAAGGGGGTCAAGGAGTCTTTTCCCACTGTCCAATACCATACAGCCTGAGTTTCATTCACCAGGTTCTCCAGCAATTACCTCAAGTATTTGTAACTGGGCAGGTGGAACCGTTCAATCAGATTGATAACACTCATCCTTCCAAAGCACTTGAGCTCTAGGGATAAAAACAGCTTAGCACTAATGTTAATTATTGTCTTTATTCTACAAAGGCCTTGAGTGCATACAGGGATTAAAAAAAAAAAAAAAAAAAAAGACAATAAATGTTTCAGCTCTATAACTGAATCAGTTTAGATAAAAATCAGTGAACTACCCTTATTCTGGCTTTCATGAAAATGTATTAGTTTCTGAACCCTTTAGAAGGAGCAGGAAGAACTATGTGCTGTGCTCTCAGCTCAAGGTACATGTCACATGCCAGTGTGACCCTTGCCCAAGAGACACCACTGATGTCCTGATACAACAATCCTCCTTCTCTCCCTTCTTTACTGAAACAAATCCCTTGATAGGTACAGCTGGGAAACAGCCCCTCCTTCATGAAGGGTAAAGGGTTTTTTTGTTTGGGGATGGTTTTTTTTGTTTTTCATTTTTCACTTCCCTCCAATCACATAAATGACATCTCATTTCTGCTCCTGTTACCTTGCAAGTACCATTTGTTCCTGAACTGGCCCAGTGCAGATGGACCAGTATCATTCATTTGTTCATACTTTGAAAATCACACATTGAATCACCCTGTTTAAGAGGTGACTATCACAGCTTGGCACAGCTGTATAGACATGGGTTAATGTACCCATTATGCCATTGGGGGACAATTCAGCAGTCTGTTAATAATCTTAAAACTAAACAGTGATTGCTAGTAATATATTAGTCATCTTAATAAAAGTAATGTCATGGGTTGACCCTGGCACAATGCCAGTGCCCCCATGAATGTATATTTTCCAAAATGGCTGCTGTGAGATGTGGCCAGAAACAGAGCAAAGCAGGCTCCAGCTTAGGAATGAAGGGAAGAAACTTTAGTAACCTACAATATACGAAAAAGAACACACACAAAATTCAGAATGGAAACCCTCCAAAACTCTCCTCCTCCCCGCACCCAATTCTACTACCACACAATGAGACAAGACTTTAAATTCACAATCCAGTTACCACCCCTCAAACACTCAATTCTCAGTCCAGTACCACCCCTCACACAACCAACTCCCAGTTCATCAAGGGAGAGAGGAGTCTCCCTCTTGCACCACAGGCTTCCCCAGGAAACACAGTCGAACCCTCCTGTGCTTCCATGTCACACGTGGCAGCCACCTGGAGAAAATCTGCCATGGTGACAATCTTCCTTCCATGTCCAGTGCTCTCACCACCAACCATGGATCCAAACTGCTTGTTGGGTTCCTTTTAAGGATGCTTTGCCCAGTTCCAAAAAGGTGACAGTCTCTCAATTTTGGACACCAGTCCCCTC
>VZRH01003990.1:1231743-1283831 GCA_013397555.1 Urocynchramus pylzowi
AAAAAAAAAAAAAAAACCAAACCAAAACCCACCTATGTTTTTTGTTTATTGTACAGAGCTGTACTGTTAGTTAGGCCAGATTTTAGAATAATAGATTGGACTTTGAAAATAGGCTAATTTAGCAAACCAGCCAGACCATATACCCCCTACAGACTTAATCTAGTGGGGTAGAATTTGAACATGCTTGCACTCCTGATTTCTTACATTTTCTGTCAGATAGTATTAAGAGACAGAAGGCAACACTTTTTCAAGGGCCAAACAGTAGCAAAATTGCCAGCCCTCAGTGACTGACATTATGTTAGAAATCATTCTTGCTTTTGCCTTGCCCACTCACTAAACAGCTGTGATCAACTACATGTTTTTACTTGCTTGACAGAAACATTTACTTAGGATTAAAAATCAAAAACCCCAAGTCATGAAAACAGAGAGTCTAATAAGGGAGAAGTTGAACTGTAGTTTTGATTATAGCTGGCCAGAAATATTTAAATTTTAAAAATTCCTCACAATATTGAAAGATAAAAGAGGTTTGGGGTTAGGAGGTGGAAATGTTCCACCTCTACATAGCTACATGCTATGAAACAGAAAGGAAAACTAGAAAGCATTCTGAAGAACTACAGGAAACACCTGGAAGGATCCCAAAAATACTTCTCCTTGGGTCCTCACTCTCTAATAGCCAGTTATCAGTACTGACACCAATGAATTCTCCACAACCAGAAACCATCCAAACACTTTGAACCTCAAACTTGGCACAAATCTGTTCCAGAACTGTCAGGTTTTTTCCTGGAACAGGAGAGGTTGAAAGAGCTATTCTGTCTTGAATATCTAGAAAGTATCTGAACATCCTCTTGTCACCCCACAGCACTGCAGTTGCTGAGCTATCCCAAGAGGGAGAATTCACACTTGTCAGTTCTATATTTACCAAATGTTGTCAAATACAGGTGTGTATCTCCCTTTACTTGGGAACAATATAACACCAATATTTTTCTTGTGCCCTGTTCCTGCCACAGGGAGGGTGCTGAGCAGTACCATTTCCACATCCTTCCTGCAGCATTCTACTGCCTTTTTCCAATCTCATCTAAAATGTCCTTAGGTTAAAGTTTCTTGAGCTTCCCTTTTCACATACACTCCTGCCAGGAATGTATGACTGTACTTCAGTGTCTGTGTTTCAGTTACTGGCCTCCATCATCAACTCTGCATGCTCTCTGCTGTTTGATGAAAATGCACTTGTTTTCCTGTTGTGCACAACAACTTTTAGTTAATATACCCCCAGACCAGAGAAGCCATCAATGAGATATTAATTTGTTGTGCTGCTTGAGTTATAGCTCCTGGCTGGGCAAACTAAAAGGTTCTCTATCAGAGGAACGGGTTTGTTACACTTAATGGCGTGTCTTACTCTGAGTCATCAAAACATTTGATGTCTCTGAACAACATCAAAATATCCAAGCCAAGCAGGAAAGGCTAACAAAAAATCAAAAAGCTGAATGCTGGCTCACACTGCCTCATATGATTAAAGAGAATTAGAGATTGAGCAAAAAAAGCCCTAGAGTCCGTTACATTGATGTTGTGCAGAAAGACATCTGGGGAGCAGCTCAGACTGCTTCCACTTGGGACTCTTCTGTCTTTTTCACTATGGGAGATAAAACAATTAACCTGCAGCCTGTGTGCCTTGGCTAACCCAAGAAAGGAAGGAGGACATAAGCAGAAAGTTTATCATACCTAAAATTTATGGCATCTGAGGTTTGTCAAGGGAGCCAATTTGAGCAGAGCAAGTTTAGAGGCAAAACACAAGACTGAGAATCATGACAATGGGATTTTATTCCTATCCTGGTCCATAGAGGAAAAAAAAAAAGACATTTTATTTTCCTGTTTCCTTACTTATCTGCTCTATCCACTTAAACAAAATGCTTTGTGTGCTTGCAAATTGGCACCCTGATCATGAATAAGACTAGAAAGTGCAGCATGCTATAAATAAGCATGTTATCAAAATTGTATTTGTTTGGGAGGCCACTTCACATTGGGTCAGAGAAGTCATTCCTGCCATGCTTCACAATAAAAGCCATTCCACAGGAAGTTTCCTTTCTCACTGTGTTGGCCAGAGCAGACCTGACAGAGAGGAAATCAGGGGTAGCAGGGGTCAAAGCCCAATCCACAATCTGAATCCTTTCTTTGTTTAAATAATGAGATCTTTTATAGGTGATTGGGTCCTTTGTTTAAACAGAAAATCACCTATAAAAGATCTCATTAAAGCACATTCAATTTAAATGAAAGATTCTATTCCTACAGCAATCCTAATATCAGACTTAGTCTATTCTGAACAAAATGGGATTTTCTTCAAACAACACTGAGAAATTTTTAAAGGAGAAGGGCTGAGTGTATCTCCAAGTAGGTTTTCCACTTACTAAGTTGTTCCCCAGATAAAGCCTACACAAGAACAAAATCTTGCTTAAACTATCATTTTTCACTTCTTCCTCAATATAGGCAGAAATGATTCAATAAAGTGAAGGAACAAAGAGTAGCTAAGGAGCAGCCCCTCATGCTGTCATTTGAGGCATGGCCAATGCAGCCAGGCATTAATCTGTAGAGAGCACAAAACACATTTAGAAACACTTTGACTCTCTCCTGCAGTCCCTCAAAGGGAAATAGAGCTCAGAAAACCCCTTTATTCAATAAAAACCTTTATACAGGAAATAGTACAGCGACCAAGCCCAAACATAACATTATCTCCTAATACTGACAAACTAAGATGGGCACTTTGCTCAGTTTGTTTTAAGTAGCCTTAGAAATTTCTTAGACTTTGTTAAATCATTAATAAAGTCCAGTAAATATGGGTTATTGCATGCATATGTATCTGTTTAAAAACACACACCACTGTTAAATTCTTACCTTTTTTTGAGAATGCCAAAGCAAAGAGAATGTGGAACATCTCTGTTTAATATGTTAATCATGATAGGGGTTATCAGTGTTACACCATGAAAGAAACTGCACTTTTTATACACACCTCTTTTTTTAGATCTGCCTTATTTCTTGACATGCTACAAAATGGTTAAGTCAATACATTTTAGATGAAATTTAGTGCCCACATTATTGAAGTAAATTAATCTATAAATAAAAATAAGACCTACTAAAAAATGTGGGTTGAAAAATATGAAAAAGTACATTAAACAATTTATCCAGATCATTAACAATCTTGCAAGATTGTTAGTAGAAAACAGAATTACAGACTCAAAATACATTCTCTCTCTCTACTCTAACCCTGGATATATCACCAGAGCAGAACATATTGAATTTAAAGCTAATCTGATATAAGCTTTGCTGTCCCTCTCTAAGGACAAAGAATTCTGTGACATTTGGAAATGGCTGCTAGTCACACACCATGCATTTTTCAGTAGCATCTATTTGAAAGTGGTATCATTACATGCACTTGAGGAGATCTTTGCCTGGTCTGGTTTGTTATTTTTTCTTTACAGTTGATTCTATAGCATAAAGCTCTGACTAGCATACATTTATGAATCTGAGTGTCAGTGTGCTGTTATTTTCACAGGAAAACTGCCATTACCAAAAAAAACCCCCAAAAAACCCCAAACAAACAGCACATGTCCTTATGTCATTTACCTTCACAAAACAATTGGTTTCATGGAGCAAACATAAGCAGCTGCATTATCAAATAGCATGAAGACCATGATGGATAAATAATAAAAAATTGATTTGTTTGTGAGAAGAAAGAGATGGAAAGAAATTAATCTTTGCAGTTCCTCTTCAGAATATCAAATCTGACTAATGAAAGATCTTACAGATGCACACACAGACAGCATTTGTTTTAATGAGACCATGGAAATGCACCCAAAAGCTCTAGAAGAGGGACTTCACCATGTAGATTTGGGAATTTGGTATTTAGCCCAAAATTCTTTTAAAATGCTACAAATTTTTATTTCATACATTTGTTTTATTCAAACATCAGACATAGTGTAACCTGCAGAGAGAAGAAGAAAGTTAATTATTCTAAATGCACTAAAACCCAATAGAAATGCAGTATTACCAAATCTATACATATTTCATAGGTAACACAAAAAGTCTTTTCAATGCATCCTGTGGAAAAAGATGTTTCAGTTCCTTGCCCTTACTATGAGAGTTCAGCCTAAATTGCTGGCCTTTTTAAAAGCTGTCAGCTCTAAAAAGCAAAAGAATACTTCAGTAGGTGAATAACTGGCTATCTTGAGATGTCCTGAGATAATCAAGATACTTAAGAATGACCCCTCTCTTTTGTTCATTGTGAACTCATTTCTTTGCCAAGGATTCATTTCAGTCTATTGATAACTTGTTAGCCATCAATCCTGCTTAAGTATTTCCAGCTAAAAACAACCAAAATATTGATTTGACACTGAACAAATCCATCTAACAAAGCTTGCATGAAATGAATTTATTTATGCTTTTGCTCACTGAACCACAAGTGATGTTTTCTTTGACCACATAAGATTTTTGCTATTATTCTAAGCAAATGAAATCAAAATAGAAGCAGCCATTAAAAGATTATTCTACTGTAGATTACAGTAATTAATTAAGATTATTCTTGTTTCCAGTTCTTTCTACATATATGTGTAAATTGTGTAAATTCTTCATGATACTCCAATCAAGCTGAATTAAAAAGCTTTTCAAATATAATTTTGTGCTATATAAGCTTGTCTCATTAAAAATTTAGACAAGGGGAAGCAACCTTGTGGCTGTGAGCTAAAATAGTGCTGGTATTGCTTTTTGAGAGCCAGGCAGACTGTTTATGCTCTCACACTGCTAATTTTTACAAATGAAAGAAAATGGTGACCAGAATTCAATATATATATCTAGACCCTCCAAAGCAGAACTTACAAGAAATAATAAGGTGTCGAGCTGGCCTAACAAAAGTCTCTGATGCCCCAAACACAGCAGCACTGCACGCACTTGAAGATGTCAAAATAGCAGAAAATTATCCTCCTGTACAATAGCTGATTAATGGGACAGTTTTGACAACAGAACAAAGGGAATTAAAAATAATTATCACCTCCAGGAAGATGTTTCTTATATATCACCACTTAATCTGATTATGAGGATGTGCAGTGGGTTTGTAAACCTTGGTGATCTGAAGCACCGTTCTATACTATTTCATTTCATCTAGCTTTTTTATTTCCTAGCTAAGAGAGCCTAGTAATTGTTCCAGGGCTCCTTTTCATTCCTTTGTTGGCACTGTGAGAGTACTAAAATTCTATGAAAGTATCCAGCCTATGAGTTTTCACACTGCTACAGATAGTCCCATGTCTATTCAAAGACAGCAAGTTCCTCAAAGCTGTGGTCCATACCAGGAAGAGTTTGGGGTGCAGGATTCCTGAGAGAGATTACTCAGCAGCTGTAGAGGGAAAGAATAAACTACTTTGACAGGCAGGATTGTCCTGCAAAGACAATCAGGAATTAAATGCTGTTGCACAAAGCAACTTGAAACTATGTGTGAGAGAATGAACCTCAGAAGTCTATTTTGTGTCCAGATACAGAACCACTGAGAGTCAGCAGAGCTTCCCCTGATCCTCACGACCACAACAGACAACTGCAAACACTCTTTGTAGGGGAAATTTGCTGCTTCAGTCATGGTTATATTGAGAAGGGAAGGAGGGAGAGCATCTGGTGGGGAAGTAAACCAAGGCTCTGAGTGAGCAGGAGCACTTGAACCTCTCTTCTTTTAATTAACTCCCACACAAGAATAACACAACATACTGACTTCTTTCAATCCTCTCGGTACCGTAGCTAAAGTAGTTATGCTGTACTGCCATTCTGTCCCAGGATTTTCCAGTTCTCTATTTTAAATGTCACAGATGAGTCAAGAACCATCATCAGGAGAACCAGGAACAGGAGAATGAACATGCAGTCATCTGTAGAAGAGTTTGCACAAAGAGATCCTCTGTGCCCGTTCTCTGATCAAAACCATTTCCCATCTCACTATTTAGCCCTCAGGGATACCATGACCCAGAAAACTGTCAGTTTCATAACAAAGTATTTTTGAATAAAATTCTCTTCCCAGATTCAACAATCTCCATCAACCCATGATGTAATGGTGACAGAGTTGGTAGGTGAGCAACAAACTATTTGTTGAGGAAATTTTTAAGCGCAAATTTTTATGGGTAACTTAACTAGCTGCTCTCAAGGCAGTTTCAGGTTTTCTTGCCTTTTTCAACATCTGTGTTTATACAGAAAATTGTAGTGAAGGAAATGTCTCAACAGAAATTATGTCAGATGAAAAGTTGCAGCTTAAATGGCAGCAATATCACTTTTGTTTGTTAAGCGGGACAACAGAAATGGCACGGAATTGGAGCTAAAGGGCTGAGAGCTCTGTCATCATGTAGATTGCCAAACATGATATACTGATGGCTCCAAGTCAGTCTGCCCTTTCCTCTGATTCTCCCAATTTCTCTGGTATGGGCAAAGAGGCACACATAAGGTCTCTGGATTTTGGAGAAAAATAATTGAAGAACAATGCCATTGCTTTAGTTCAACTAGAGAGAGAAGCATGGATCAGCAAACTGAAAAGAGGCATTTGAGGCACTCTCGACCCTCTCCACCAATGGCTCCTGGTTTATCTGTGCATTTACATCTTAGTTATGGCCTCTAAATAACTTGTGAATTAATCTCCTCCAAGAACAACACAAACTAGAGCAGAATTTCAGAAAAGTACCTGAAACTGAAGAGCAAAGAACTGGGCTTTTCTCTCTGCACAGTGCTGCTGCGTGGCTCTCAACCCTCACAGACTGACCTCAAGCGTGTCACTGCCACATTTAGTTACTGCTTCTCTGTCTGCAGAGGCAGCTGACAGCAGGATGTAATGACATAACAAGGAGATCTCACTCCACCAGCACAGAGCTCACCACCTGCACCTCAGTCAGCCAGCAGGGCTCCTCTTGGCACCTTATTGAGTTTGCTCCACACAGTAGCAGTTACGCCAGGCTTTTAAGCCCAGTGTTTAATAGAGCAGGACTTAAAAATCTCACTTGCCCTCAGATACACAAAGTCACTAGAAGGTAGGAAAACAGCTCATGGAAGGGAGGTTACACCTTTCCATGCTGAACTGTTGGTAGGTTGAGCACATTTTGTGGAGCAGCAGTGCCATAGGTCTGGTCCAATTTTTGTAATTGTTCTTTGGTCTCAATATAATTCTCCAGAGCTTCACTGGGCGGTGATATCCAAGGCTGTGTTCCTTTTAAATGTGCTGTTAGGAACACCAGACACACTGGTGACCAGTGATAATAGCATGATTCAACAGGTGCAGAGTGAGTAGTTTTCTGGCTCCTTTCATGAACTCAAGTAGCTCTTGGATGTGGCTGCACCAGAGGTCCCAGTGGGAGAGGAGGCTTATTGGACATAATTCCAGAGGGCAATGAGTATGTTTGTGAGAGCATCTTCTAACTTTCAATGGAGGAAAACCAAGGGAGCAAGGGTTTTTTTTATTCAAGTGAACATAAATAAATCACACTGTGAATGCCAAAGTGCTCAGGATTTTACATAGAAAATTGACTGTCGGAAAGAGAAATTAATCCAAATTAAAGCTCACATTAAACAATGCTGAAAACTCCAGGGCTTGGTAAAGAGAATGAGCCTCTCTGGAAAGGGTCAGAAAACAGCTACCTCAAACACTTATATGGGTAACAGAAGTCATGAAAAGGAGAAAAACATAAGGTCACCATTTCTGCTGTGTTAGTCCTTGCATGGATTCCATGGGCATAATTCATGAATCAAGCAGGATTTTTCTATCACCATAAAAAGAGATTATTGCCTATTTGTTCTTTCATCCATTACTGTTATTCTTACAAGGAACCATACACAATTGCCTATGTAGTTACTGCAACTACAATTCACCAACATTTCCCACTATAAGATGCTATTTTCACTTGCTTACAATATGGTCAAACCATCAAAATTGCAAGCCAATGACATTTCAAAATTTACACTTTCAACCTAGAAAAATGCAGGTTTTGAGGCACTAAGACAGGGCTGAGTTTGGGTTTATCAGAGAACAATGGCACAGAGTGTAAAACCAGAAAACTGTACATGCAAGGGGGAGAATAAGTTTCTAGTTCATTCAAGGTTTAATTTCCAGCAGGATTTCTGCACAGTTCTGCATGGGGGAGAAGTCCAGGCTTGTGTGTGTTCCCAAAGTGAAATGGGGCAACAATGCCAGCCAGCCTTGTGTCTTGTCTGTATCTAAATTAAGTATTTTGGGCTTTTCCTTTTGTGAAGGTGTGAACCCCTACAGCTAACATGGATGAAATAGGCAGTGGTTTGAGAAATGACATGTCAACTAGAGGTGTATTTCCATGGGGAACACTAAGGTCCTGCTCAAGACAGCAAAATGTCCTGCTCCATGCTGAACAGCTCATCCTATAGCAAAACAAATTAAAAAAAAAAAAANAAACAAAACAAACCAAAAAAAACCCCCAAAAAAAAAAAAAAAAAACCAAAAAAAAACCACCACCTACAACAAACAAATCAACTTCTGATTTCTGTGATTTATGACCTTGACAATGCTGCAACCATCAAGACAGTCAGATAAACTCACAGAAATCTGTTAGTGGGAAGGTTGGAAGTTACCAAAACCAGTTTGAGTGCCAAAACTAAATATTTTTACAACACCTAATTCTGATAGACATAAAATGGCACATTTCTGACAGGTAACAAAAAGCAGAGAGAGACCCAAAAGATACACACCTTCCTGCTGTTTTTTCACTAACAAGACACACTGTCCTTTTTGAAATACAGAGCAGCATGACTTTCCTAAATAATCACCAGTATGACTGTTTCCAAACACACAGCTCTACTCCTATGCTGAACACTACTTTAATCATACTGAGACCTGCCCTTCTCTCTTGATATAAAATAAGTTGAGGAACACAGTGCTCTGAATAAATTCTTGCTTAGCAAATACAATCTTGATTGAAAAAAATCTGTAGAAAAGAACATAAACATTGGAAATATCTGCATCTGTGTGAGCTAACTATATAAAGACCTCAATTCAAGTAAGTATGTAAACATATCTTTATAGAAAATACCATGTTGTTCTTACTGGAGCATTCTGAATGTAAAGGCATCTAGAGTAAGCAGAACTGAATCATCCCAAGTTGCTAAGAAGTCTTTTTTTTTTCCTTTTTCTTTTTTTTTTCTTTGTTTTTAATATAGCCATTTGAGGTTTAGGAAAAAAAATCTGTGATTCTTAAGTAAGTTGTGAAGCAAAAATAAAATGAATTGTGCCTATCCATCCTCTGCTGCTGTTAGCAAACTTCAGTTATACTATACTTTCTTTTGGTTTTGATATTGCTTCTGCTCCTTCAAAGAACAAAACAAACATCTCTTGCCACCAAGGGAAAATATTCAGTAAATACGATTGCCTGCAGCCTAACTAAATCCAGATATGAGTTCACTCCAAAAGTACACAAAGCCCATCATCACTACTCCTGGTGGACTGTTAATTGGACTGTCTTATTATGCTAAGCTACAGGAACATATGTAATCACATGGCTGTTGTCTTGGGTTACAAAGGAAGGTGTAACCAAAAGTATTCTATTACCATCTGCGTGAGCTGGTCAAAATGGTGGAGCAGTGTTCTTTATCTTCTCCATGACTCAGCACTGGTAACTCCCTCCAGGGAAGCAGCAGCCACCCTGAGGGGCCCAAATCCAATAAAGGGCTGTCAAGGTCTCCCAGAGTGACTCATAGAATTACATCAAGCCACTGTGAGATGCCCCACCCTGGGGGAAGAACCGAACATTCCTACCTGTCTATAATCTGGAGTTTCAAACACCACCAGAGCTCAACCATTGGATTCTCAGAGCACAAGAGTTCTTGACCAACACCACTGGACCTCCAGAGAAGGACCAGCCCTTTTTCTACAGGATCATCACTTTGACAGAACCACATCCATCACACCAATGGGACTGCAGCCACAGTTTAATCAGACTGCTACCATCACCCTGACCAACAAACAGGGTGTCAGGTCATATTCTGACTTTCTCTGTTTAAACCAGTGTTTCTGTGCTATTGCCTTTATTGTAATTTTCCTATTAAATTGTGGATCTGACTTAGAATGTCTCAGAAGATATTTGTGTGTAGTTAATTCCTCCCAATGGTTTGCCATCAAACCAGAACAGAAAGGCTCAGAACAGGTCAATGGTCAGAAGTCTAGAAGACAAGACCTGGGAGAGTATACAGTGATTGTGCAGTCTAAAGAGGAATCATCTGGAAAAAAAAAATGAGATGGAAAAGCATTCAAAACAAAACAAAAAAAATTGTCACAAGGAGAGGAAGAATCAAATTGAGAACTTAGTAACTCTTGCTCAGGCCTCTGACTGTGATTGTGCTGGAGGCAGACTGCAGTATTAGACAACAAGAGCATTTCTTGCAATCCTATATGTTCTCCACATCCATAGAAAGCAAAGACAAAATGATGAGGCTTAAATCTACCAATGAAAAATCAGGTTACCTCTAAAGAAAAGCAGAACCAAAGGTCTCTCTATCAAAAAGGACAATGATTCTTCTAATTGAATAGTCAAAGGAAAGGCAAGATTTCCATCAAAGGAATTTTTTTAAAAAAAATCCTCTTGTCATGATATGTCACAAATGCTGCCTTTAGAGAGAAAGATGGACTGTATGACTATCAGGCCTTCTCTCACCTTATGATACGAGGATTTAATCTTGAAAGGTTGTCCACCCACCACCCTCCCTGCTTAAAAGGTCTCTGGATTGGTTTCAGAGATCTGAGCTAACTAGAAAACATCTGATTGGAGCATACCTATCATGCTAAGTATTATTTTCCTAAAGTAATAACTAAAAAAGATAGGTAAGGATGAGCCTATCTACCCAAGGGTCAGTTACTGATCACTAACAAACCTACATCTGCCAGCACACTCTATGAACCTTCTTTTCAGGTTGAAAATATCTTTGCAAACTGGTTGCTAGGAGCTCTACTCCTTGACATTTACATGCTTGAGTGAAAACATGCTGTTTAGCAAAACGTCATGATACATGATGTGTCAGGGGGTTGACACTGGCTAGAAGCCAGCTACCCATGAGAAAAATTGTTCACTCATTCTCCTTTGCTACAGTTGAGCAGAGGAGGGGGAAAGAACTATTAAAAGGCTTATGGGGTGAGATAAGAATTAGGAGAAAACACTCTAAAGGCAAAACAGGATCAAAACTTTAAAGATATAAAGAAAAATTTATAGACAGAATTAAAAAGAAGATAATGAGAACTAAAATAAACCTTTAGAATACCTTCCCCCAACACCCCCCCACCATGTTCTGTCCTTCCCACTGACAGCACAGGCAGATAAAACATGGAGTTTTTAGTCAGTTTGTCCTTCTAAAAATTTTTCTTCAGTTTGCTTAGGGAGAGGAGTCTCTTTTGCTATGCCATGGGGCCATTCTCACAGGAGACAGTTCTCTGTGAACTTTTCTAATATGGTTACATTTTCATGAGTAGCAGTTTCACCCAACCTGCTGCAACCTGAGTCCCTCCCACAGGCAAAGCAGTCTTCCCACAACTGTTTTTTTGTGAGCCATTTGGTTCATGGAGTGCAGTTTTTAAGGATTAGCTGGTGTAGTATAAAAGCAAGGTTCCTCTTCCTCTGTCTCTAGAAGCAAGGGTTCTCTCTCTGTCTCTGCTCAAGTCTCTCACCAGATCACAGCTTCTCAGCATCCACACATTCCAGCACAACCACCTCTTTCTCATGGGCTGCAGGTGAATTCTGCATCCCCCCAATGCACCTCATGAATTATAGGGAAATAATTTGCTGTATTATAGTCCTCACTATGGCTTGCAGAAGTATTTCACCTCTGACACACGGAGCACCTCCTCCTCCCCCTCCCTCCATAGCGCTTAGTTGTTGCCATGTTGTTCTCTTCACGTGTCTTCACCTTTCCCTTTTCTCTGATTCGAGAGAGAATTGCTGTCCGTAAGTTCGTTTGTTTGCAAGTTCTGTCAATTAAAAAGTTTTTGTAGAGTTCTGGAAGGCTGAAAGGTTGGTCCTGTCCGGGTACTGCTCACCATGCCTCTCGCTGCTGGTCGTGTGGCCCCGGCTGGCACCTTGTGAGCCACAGCTCGGCCCCAGCAGCTGCACCAGGAAGGGCCCTGGCCATGCTGGGAAGGGGCCCTGCAGCCCCCTCACCACCTGCTGGAGGGTGGGAAGAAAGAGGATTCCTGCAGTTTTTTCCCTTCTTAAACATGTTATAGAGATGTTATATGGATGGGCTTAGCAGCTGGGTTAACTTAGCAGTTAAGCTGTTAACTTAGACCAGTTATATGGATAGGCTCAGTCATTTGCAGGCCAAATGACTGAGTTAGCAGAAGAAATTGATAAAATGAGAGTTTATCCATAGCAAGGAAGAAAGCAAGGCTGTTAGCATGGAAACCAATAAAATAGACACATAAGGGATACTTGCAGTTAGAGGATACGTGCCTTAGTGACAGCATACATGCCTTAATAATAATTTGTTCTAAACTCTTGTCAATTAATTATTGACGTTAATTGCTTTGGGCCAATAAAATACAACAAGCTTTTGCTTTATCCAATTAATATAATGATCTGTTTTGATGTAGCTAATGACTTAAGATCATGCTTTGTTAGGGATATAAAACTCGAGAACAACTTGTAATAAAGAAGAAGCCATTGTTGTCACTGCACAAGTGTCGTGTGTCCATCTGTACAGTGACAATGTTACCAGCTTTTCTAACTGCCTTAGCAGTGTGCCTGTTCTCAGAGCCAGCCAGTGACTGGTTTTGCCAGGCATGGAGGAAGCTTTTCACAGCTCCTCACAGAAAATCACTTTTGTGGCTGACTCCTTTGCTCCTCGCCAAAAATTAAGTCATGCAAAACCAACACAAAACGTCATTTTTAAGCACTGTCTACTGAAGTTCTGATTAGCTTGTAAGCAAAGTATGAGCATTATATTAGATCTCAGATGGAAGTCCTGTTTTGCAACAGCCAAATACAGGTTGTCTCAAAATTGTTGGGGCTGGTGAACCCACCTGAAAGCAAGTTAAAAAAATGAATTTAAAAATATGTATTTTACTGACAGCAATATCTCTATTTAAAATCACAACAAAACCAAATTACTTTGTAGGAATATTCCTACTAATTCATTACTAATAATGAAAGCTAGAAAGAATATGAACAGGTTCAGACATTAGCCTGACCTCAAAAAAAGAAGAAATATATGTTTCACCTCCAATTCTGGCAGATTAGTAGCTGGATTAGTAGCTTTTTCTCCATGTGTTGATTTTTTAGGTGTTAGAGGAGAAAAATGCTACTTCTGTCTACTTGACTTGTTGCAGGGACTGTTCCTTGCCTTTAAAAATGTTTTGGGGGAGTGCTGTGTCAGCACAGGACCAAGTGAGTAAGCAACCACTAGGAAGTGGCTTTCAGAGACGGAGTCCTATGGATTTGCTGGACCAAGAAAATTTTTTTCCTCAACAGCTCTTTAGATCAGCTTTGACTGTATACAATCATCATTTGCAGAGTATGTCTGGGACTTGCTACCATCAGGGCTGGCTGCAGCTTGGACACTTTATGAAGAGCATTCCCTTCAACACCACTCCAGGGAGGACCTGGATGGTGAGCAGGTAGTCCACATCCCACGAAGTCCTGCTGACCTGCAAGAAGCTGTGAGAAAGGAAAATTGAAAAGCTAGTCCTTACTTCATCTCTGCTGCTATTGTACAAACCAATCAATAGAGAACAGAACCTTTCAACTTTTATACAAAGTCAAAGTGACAGTGATCAAAAGCCTTTATTGGCCTGGCTGCTTAGTGAGAAGGGGAAAGTTTAAAGCAGTTAAAGCTCACAGGAGCTGTACATCTTCACAAGACAGCCTCCTAGTGACAGGAAAAGAATGACTAGCAATAGTGTGTTACACGAGTTTTGGGCACTTCACACATCCATGGCTTCTGCAGTAGGAGTGTGAGAACAGCACATTTGGGCAGAGCTTGCAACCTTCAGCCATTACTTCAGATAGAGAATAAGGGAGAGGAAAAGCTCTTAGATGGTCTGTCTCCTGAGACAGTGAAGTGACTCCAGACCATCCATCTGAAGACTGATGAACTACCAAAATCTGTTAAATAATGCATTCCATTCTAGTTTGGCTTGACTTCAATAACCAAAATTCTTCTGCACCACTGAGTGTATGAAACTACCCATTAGCTGATCAGATCTGAATTTAGTAACATTGGAGAAACTCTTCACATGGGCCAGATTTGTCATGGTACATCGGTTAAGGAAGCTGGAAAGCCCTACTTACTAAAATGTGTGAATCTATGTCTAGCCCCAGAACTGAATAGAGTTCAAGCATAGAAAACTGGCTTTGTGTAAACTCTGAGCTTGTGTTAAAATGGAAGGAAAAAATACATATTATGGCAATTAGGGATTATGATGGTTATAATTGACATAAAGCTGATCTAAATATGAAAGCACATATAAAAAGCTGCTCACTTGCCACTGCAGGTTCTGAGGGGTCCACTGGAGATATCTTGCAACACTTGCTGCTCAATTTCAACATCAAGCTTCTTGAGACAGGAAACAGTGTAAGAGTTTCAAATAGTTAAAATGCAGGCAAACCCCAAGAGGAACAAAAAGAGCTCTCTGTGACCTGAAGGACATAAAAAGGAAACCATAACAATCTCAGTGGTGACAGAGTGCCAGTGCTGGGATTGGAGATGCTGTTGCCCCTGATACAATGGGTCTGGCTCAGAACATCCTCCAGAAGCAGAGTCACTTTCACTAGTATAACACAGGGAAACCAGCTCTGTCTGGCTAAGCTCCTGGAAGGGAGACTCAGGCATCATTCATACATTCTTTAGATACCATGCATGGACTCCATCCACACTTACAGACCTGCCAGGTGGGCTCTCTCTGATGTCGTTTGAAATATGTGCTTCGGAAAGACGGAAAAGGAATGACAAAGACCATCACTCTGCATCTTCAGTGGATTGTGTCTGCGAAAGAGATACTGAATTTGATGAAGGATTCCCTGCCATCCCAAGACAAGCTCCTTTTTGGTGTTTGTAAGGTGTTGGAGAGCTTTTTGCAGGACAATGGACATATGCAACATATGCACAATCCATAAAAACTGATATGCACAGAAATCCATAGAAAAAATGCCTTCATAGAAACTGAGTAAGGTCACCATGCCCTTGAAGGACAGGAAAGGAGAAGAACACGCTCAAAAGCAGACAGTTCAGGATGCAAAGGCAGACAAGAAAACTGCAGCGAGACACGTGAAGAAGAAAGACTAACTAAAATTAACTGAAATATTAAAATATGTGCGTAAAAGGGATTTAACCAATCATGTTTTAGCTTGAGGTGTGAACAATAGAGAACAGTATAAATATAGTTTGCTTTTTGTAATAAATTGGCTTCACTTGATCATATTGAACATGGCGTGATGTCCGATTAATGATCCTCCATCACACCATCAATTATTCTTAAAATTATGTATTTGCCCTGAAATCCTATGGCTCAGGCTATAAACTAAGAAATTAAGAAACTCAGTTAATGATCTAAGAAATTAACAGTCCTAGTAATGAAAACTTCCACATCAGTCATAATATCAACATCTTTCCTTTTTCATCTGCAATGAGAGGTTTATTGATACACATATGACAACATGCATTTATAGGCAGGACAGATAGTACTAGCAGGCATTCAAATTCCTCATGTAAATTTGTGTTAACCAGAGCAACAAACACTAAGCAGGGGAGGTCTGTTTCACAGCATCTGATGTTTATCCATGTTTGGGGGACTATTTTAAGAAAGCTGAAGTCAGAGTGAGGTTATTTCACAAACATTTCAGTGCGCTGTTTCTCTCAAAGCCTGAGTGATTAGTGCTGAAAATTGAGCTAAAAATACAAAATATAAGTTAAGTTTCTTAAGTTATTCAAGACCATGTATTTAATAACTGAGTCTTAGAGGAATGAGAAAAAGAGATTTAGGATCCAACCTTGTGCTATGTTTTCTCCCATAGCTTTCAAAAGTAATGAGTAAAATTTAGTTAATTATATAATTGAAGATTGATAGTTCTGTCTATACAGTAATAGAATAAGAATGTAGTTAATGTTACATTAAGGAATGTGCATTGTGTTTGGAAGGAGGAGAACCCTCTGTAAATTTTTGCTGGAGTGATCTAAAAATTTCCTTATTTACAGGGAAAGGATACTAGACAGTAAGAGATACACACAACTTCAGAAAATTAGCACTCAAACTTGAGAGAAATTAATAGGTTCTAAACTGTGCAACAACCTTCCATGAATGAAGCCATGGTTCAAGAGCCATTTTAAGCACTCCTCAGAGTTAATGGTAACCCTATTAATAAACGTCTTAATTCACTGTCTTGGGGTGATTTTATGGTGANGAACCGAGATATTCACTGTAAAGATGAGTACAATAAACCTTTCAGAGCCATGTCAAAACTCCCTATTCAGATGAAGCCCTTAAGGAGGTGAACTTCATAAGGGAAATAAACATTTAGATTGTTACCAGATGATAAATTGTCTACACCTGGTGAGCTAACACAGTGCTTGTTCCACCAAAACCACCAACTTATGGAACTGCACAATGCCCATTGTGTAAGAAGGNTGGCTGTGTAGCTTTCAGGTGGATCTGGGAGAGGGGCAGGAGCCTGGGAAGCCCGGTGTGGGCTTTGTTTGAAGACTCTCTCCGGAGCGTGCTTGTTGTGGCACGGACCGGACATTATGTTGTAGCCTAGATAGGTTAGTTTTCTGCTAGCTTAAGCAAGAAGGTTTTTTCCCTTCCCTTGGCCTGGAGGCTGCACTGGCAATCCTTTTGTGTGTTTTGTTTTATTTTTTCTTGAACTATTTGGCTTAGTTTCGGTTCAAAATCAGGCAACCGCTGAGGCGGTTCACCGGGACCTGCAGGGGGGACGTCAGGGGCTGGTCCAGCCAACCCAAGACCTCAGGAAAAGCTGAACCAACAAGAGAAAGGACACCAAAATCCACCAGCTTTGTCTGCTGTGATGAGCAGACCAACACCAGAAATCCAGCAGGTTCCCATCTGTTTTGCCTGAGCTGCTGCATGAACTCTTTTTGCCCTTCCCTGAGACAAAGAGAAGGCCACCGTTTTGCCTTCCCTGCCAGCAGCCAGCCTGTATGTTTTCTTCCCCAGGCATTTTGGGGTGTTTTGGGTTTCTTTTTGTTCTGCTGGGGCAGGGGGTGGAGTGGGAGGGGATGGGGGTGGGGGGTAAGGTTCTGAAACTTCAGTATCTAGCATTTATTCAATTTTTTTTCCATGCTGTGTGGGCACTTTGGTCTGTCAATAAACTGTTTTTTTTCACTTTCACCCACTGGCATTCGTTTTTCTCACTGGCAAAAGGGATTATTGAAGCCCTTCTCTTTAGAAGAAACAATATTCCAGAGTGTTTTCTCCTAAATTTGTCTCTGAACCGAGATATTCACTGTAAAGATGAGTACAATAAACCTTTCAGAGCCATGTCAAAACTCCCTATTCAGATGAAGCCCTTAAGGAGGTGAACTTCATAAGGGAAATAAACATTTAGATTGTTACCAGATGATAAATTGTCTACACCTGGTGAGCTAACACAGTGCTTGTTCCACCAAAACCACCAACTTATGGAACTGCACAATGCCCATTGTGTAAGAAGGACAACTGGAGGTTCACCAGCCCCAGTGTGCTGTCAACTCGAAAATGTCAGCTGGAGTACTGGGGTCTACAACCATTCAGGACCACCAGAGAGACCTCCAGGACAAAAACAATCATATGTACAGGGGAGGCAAAANAGGCTGCACTGGCAATCCTTTTGTGTGTTTTGTTTTATTTTTTCTTGAACTATTTGGCTTAGTTTCGGTTCAAAATCAGGCAACCACTGAGGCGGTTCACCGGGACCTGCAGGGGGAACGTCAGGGGCTGGTCCAGCCAACCCAAGACCTCAGGAAAAGCTGAACCAACAAGAGAANAAAACAATCATATGTACAGGGGAGGCAAAATATATTAATGATTTCAGGAAAATGTTTATCACATGCTGGGGCAATCAATGAATATGTATGTAAAATACAGTATATAAACAGAAAGTTTCCTGTACTCAGCATGCATGGATTTGGGAGGAGATATTCCCCCATGCATCCAGCCAAAGAAAGAATGCCTGCNTCTTTTTGCCCTTCCCTGAGACAAAGAGAAGGCCACCGTTTTGCCTTCCCTGCCAGCAGCCAGCCTGTATGTTTTCTTCCCCAGGCATTTTGGGGTGTTTTGGGTTTCTTTTTGTTCTGCTGGGGCAGGGGGTGGAGTGGGAGGGGATGGGGGTGGGGGGTAAGGTTCTGAAACTTCAGTATCTAGCATTTATTCAATTTTTTTTCCATGCTGTGTGGGCACTTTGGTCTGTCAATAAACTGTTTTTTTTCACTTTCACCCACTGGCATTCGTTTTTCTCACTGGCAAAAGGGATTATTGAAGCCCTTCTCTTTAGAAGAAACAATATTCCAGAGTGTTTTCTCCTAAATTTGTCTCTGAACCGAGATATTCACTGTAAAGATGAGTACAATAAACCTTTCAGAGCCATGTCAAAACTCCCTATTCAGATGAAGCCCTTAAGGAGGTGAACTTCATAAGGGAAATAAACATTTAGATTGTTACCAGATGATAAATTGTCTACACCTGGTGAGCTAACACAGTGCTTGTTCCACCAAAACCACCAACTTATGGAACTGCACAATGCCCATTGTGTAAGAAGGACAACTGGAGGTTCACCAGCCCCAGTGTGCTGTCAACTCGAAAATGTCAGCTGGAGTACTGGGGTCTACAACCATTCAGGACCACCAGAGAGACCTCCAGGACAAAAACAATCATATGTACAGGGGAGGCAAAATATATTAATGATTTCAGGAAAATGTTTATCACATGCTGGGGCAATCAATGAATATGTATGTAAAATACAGTATATAAACAGAAAGTTTCCTGTACTCAGCATGCATGGATTTGGGAGGAGATATTCCCCCATGCATCCAGCCAAAGAAAGAATGCCTGCTTCTTAATGCTACATTGATGTTAAGGGTTTTTTATTTTACCAAATTTTTGGTAATAGGATCTCATTTAAAAAAAGCCACACAACAAATGCATCACCCTAATGCATTTCTCAATGTAGACCTCTGAAAATTAGCTTCATCATTTGCAATAAGAGTTCCATCTTTTAGAAACTTAAACTTTCTGGAGTACTGATCCACCTACCATAACATCAAATCATGATGCTCAAAATATTCCTTCAGTACAAAATCCCATGGAGGTGGACACAACCTTCATTCCACCCATTGTAGCATAAATTGAATTGTTTGACTCATGCTAATGTTCCACATTCCTGGACTATACTGCAGACCACGAAGTTTTTAAAAACTGGAAATATGTTTCTCAATTTTTGGTTTATGTTTTTGGCAAAAGCCCTTCATTCATCATCAGGGTAATTTATCACACATGCTGGCAAATCCCACCTTTACATTTGTTGATAGAAGAGACATGGTATTTTTTATTCTGTATGGAAACAGATCTCTATAGCATGGCATTCCTCAGAAACAATTACCAGACAGGGGTGCATCTCCCTGACATGCTGCTACTGTCCGGTTTTTGAAATTATTGGAAATGCCTCTGCCCACATGAAGTTGCAAATGAGACAATATGCCAAAGCCAATAGTATAGATTTTATTTAGTAGTGAATATGAGAGAGAGAGAGAGAGAGCGAGAGAGAGAGAGAAAGGAAGAGAAAGAAAGAGAAAAGAGGTGGGGGAACAGAAAGAGAGTGACTGAGACAGAATAAAGTATCACCAGGTGCCGCTGCCGTCCCAATGATCCTCTCCAGCTGATCTTCTTGGTGGTGAAGGTCCCCCAGAAAGCATAGGATTAATACATGCTTAGGCCAGGTGGGAATGCCCACATACCTCCCCTGGGGCAGGGGGCAGGGATGATGACAGTTTGAGAATCTCTTGCAGCAGGTTCTGGATCGGTTGCATCATTGCATCACCTGCAGTCCTGTGGTGCAAGGCTTTAGGAATGAGTCTGGGGGCACTTCAGGGGGTCTTTGATGGATTATGACCCCCCCTCATCTGCCTCTCAAGCCAATGTCCCATGGATGTGGCCTGTGGGGCTGGGGGTTCCACAGCTGGGCTCCACAGTTTGTGTAAGGGAGGATGTGTAAGGGTGTTCACTGCCTCTGACAAGAGGTTACATCCTCCTTGCCTCTTGGCTGAGGGGAGTCTGTGTAACCCTGACCTCTGTGGTGAGGCTTACCAAACCCTCACCCCAAATCCTGCCAGGGATGATTTTCTGCTGCATTTGGCTTTCTTGTGGATGCATTCCTTTCCCTCAGCCTCGTCTATTTCTCCCTAAACCTGAGATGATTGAACCATAGTGTCCCCTTTATCTTACCTAGGCAGCTTAAAAGTTACCTTACCTGACCGTCCAAAGTTCTAGTCAGGCATCTTCAAGGAGGGGATGGCTTTTGTAGTTGTACCTTCTTCATACAGATTTTGCTAAAATGGGCAAAACTCCTTCATAACAATGTTTAAGACATGAACCATTTCAGTCTCTGACACATGCACAAAAAAATATTATAAAGGAATTTATGACATGAAAACATTTTTGTCATATACTTCAGAAAAAAATGCTCACACTGCAATTGGAAGATCTTTCTTATGATGAGGAAATTAAAAGTGAATGAAAATAGAGTCCCGATGCTTTTAATATAAAAATGTTACATTTAAAAATATTTTAGATGAGCTTGCCTATCTTGAATAAACAGGTATTAGAGAAATACTTACTATTTTAAACATTTCACAAAATGTTAGAAAAATATTTTCTAACGTAGTGTCCTGCCTAAGCAATTTATTTTTCTACTTCACTAAATTATAGTTCAAATTACCAAAACCTAATTTGCAGCACTGAGATCACAGTGAGTAATCTCACTTAATGAAGCTGTAATCAATGTCTGAGCAACTCCATTATTAGTATCATTATTTATAATATCATATATTTATGCATGATTAGCACTTCACCATAAACAATCTTCAAAGGCAAAATTTTCATATGCTGATTTATAACTCCAGAGTTTTCCAGATTTCAGTTTAAATAATTTTTCACCTTTTAACAACAAAAGCAGCTAAAATGGGTAGAAGATGTATCAGCAGTCATTAGAGTTCTGACAGGAGATTGTGCTTGCTAGTGGTAATTACAGCAGCTTTCTTCAGGAGCACTTCTGCCTGTACCATTTCATAGTGATTATGAGACCATATGATACAGCCTATTCTTTTACAAAAGATTCCACTTGTGAGCTCCACTGAAAGCAACAGAGGAAATTTCAGTGTGAACAGTTAAAACATAGCTACATAATAAAATAGAAACAGAGGTCTGCCACTTCTGGAAGCAGTTCTTTTGTTTTCACATGCCTCCTATGACACATCAGCAATAACTTCAAGTCACTTAGCCAGTGGAGGAATTTCTCAGAAGTTAAATAATTTGTGACATCTCAGTGCACTATGAAAACTTGTAACACATTTCTCCCTAGCACTGGAAGGCAGCAGCTTCTGTCCTTACTATTCATCAAGTACCTGCCATACTTTTTTTCACCTAGTGGCACCTGCAAGGACTTGGGACCAGGACTCCTAGAATGCCTGAAGCACCAAGACCTCCTCAGCACTAGCAACAAAATACAAAGGCAAAGGATGCAGAAGTTCCTTTGTTCCAAAGCCTCTAGAACCATGTTTTCTAGAGCTTGTAAACCCTTAAGAGTCCCTCTTAACCACTTCAGAATAGAAGTAATAGTTTGTTTTATACATTAAGAGGAAGTGGNGAAGGAAGGAAGGAAGGAAGGAAGGAAGGAAGACCAAACAGGTTCTTTCATCAGTTTTGTTACCAAAATATTTAGTAACCTGGTTAAGGTCAAAAAAAGGGCACAGCAGTACCCTAGATCTGTGGCAAACTAATTAAAGGTATTTTCCAATTAGCCGCAGGCACAGCAGATAGTGCATATTTAATGAGATTCAGTTTTATGTAGTGATAGAGGTACAAAGCAATGTTTCATAATCGCATAAATATATATAATTATTTTAGTATCAGAAGCTATATCCTGTCTATTCATGCAAAATTAAATTGTGTCCTACCGATATGCACTTCCTAATATCAGTGGTCTCTGTGTAGACAAATGTTAAACAAAGGCTAACAAGGCACAGAAAGCTGTTAAATAGCCAGATTCCCACCTATACACCACTGCAATAAATCAGCTTGTTTCAGCTGAAGGATGCCACACAGACACATGTGAGAGAGAAACAAATGTACAGACTTAATTTCAGTTATAAAAGAGCATGAAGAAGATCAGATTTTTTTTGCTGCCTAGAACTAAGCTGAAGTAACTGCCTGTACTTGTACAACTTGTATGATCACAAAGCTTTATGAGAATACACGTGTTCAGCATGTTTTGAAATTATAAACAAGCAATGCCTTTATAAATTCCCAATATGAAGCTTTGATGTCTACAACCATAAGATCCCATACAGAATACACCCTGTGAAGGGCTTATGTGGTTATTCTGTCTGTGGCCTATACACAATCTTCATGCTTGTGTACTAGCCACTGAAACATGCTCTTACTCCTTCAGACTCACATGAAAGACATCAATCATATATGGAAAATGAAGGCTTTAAAAATCAAGCAGAACTCTATCACCAGAGTTGAGCTCTTCCATACAAATTCCACAGTTTAGCTGTCTCCAATTAAGCAACCTTTCAAGTCCACATAAAAATGCCAGCTCTAATAGGATGATAGGGCAAGAGGGAGTGGAAATCAGCTCCCTTTTATTTCCAAACAGACGATGCATAAGTAAATTTTGTGATCATTTATGAGTTACAAAATTTGCATATATATTTACATTGATGTTGCTGCTAGTGGCATGTGACATAATCCAATTATGGAGATGCCAAGTTTGTACCAAACCCCTTAATTCTCCAGTGTTTTGTGTGGAAAGGATCAGACTGTGATACCAAGATCTAGGTCTGGACTAATTGTGATCTTTAGACAAATCCAATTTTATTTGAGAAAAAGCATTGATTGCCACATCTGTCCAGCTGCCACTATGATTACAACAAGCAGAACTTCTAACTGGAAAAAACCTTTCCAAGAAAACAGAATATAATTTCACAGCACTTGCCTTAGAAAGAAAATAGACACTTGATAATCCAATTTTGTTACCAGGGCTGGTTTTTATTCTTCAGAGTCCTCCTGCCCCCCTACTTAGGCAGTAGTTTACTCAAAGAACAACCACTTCAGAGGATGAAGCGTCAAAGTTTATTACAGCTGATGGCTGTCACAGAAAAGGCAGAGCCAAAGAAAACCTCAAATCAAATCACAATCCTTCTGTGTAACAAAAAGCTGTTTCTTTTAAGAGGTGGGGAACTGCTTTGCACTTGGTGCTCTGGGTGGAAGTGGCACTCTTGTAAAGTGACACAACTGTTACCTAAACTAAGCCTAACTAGTGCAATAGGGCTGTATACCTGTATCTACTAATGACAGTAACCATAACAAACCCAAATAGGTTGCAGTCAGATGTTAACCTAGAGTAGTGGAAGATTATTTTAAAATCACATTATTGTAACAGATGATGTTAAAATCAAAAACATTGCTGAATAAGCACCCTTTTAATGGCATTAGATACAAATAGCATTCCTTCAATGCACTTACATAATTTTGAAGTTCAGTCCTGAACATTTCATCACACTAAAATGGCAGCTGCTAACATTCTCCCCCTTCACAATATTCTAAAAGTGCTTTGAAATATTATAGTCCCAGCCATTTTTATTTCTAAACAGAATTATCAGTCACTGGATGTACTGAGCTGGCAAAAAGTTACACAAAACTATTCATTCCAGTGTATTAAATACTCACCTCTGAACAACTGTCTTAATTTAGCATACCTTATTGGCACAGGACATCTTCACAATGCAGTAACCATCTAGCCCTCTGATATGCTACTGCAACTGCTAGTAACAGCCCATAAGTATTGTACTGAGTTTGTAGGACTGAGACCTACCAACCTTTCTCTATCTGAGCTTACCTTGACCTGCCTGCAACTTAATTTTAGCTGATTTTATTTCCCTGGAACAAGAGGGTTTTTTTCCCTAATTAACTAGGTGTCTATGGCTAATTAATTTTACATCTGTGTATCTTTGTATGGCACCACCATGGTTCCATGACTAACAGAATGTGGTACAGAGAGAAACACAGACTGATGACAGGCCTGGGGAAGCTCAGTTACGAGATGCAGTGTAGAAAACCAGGCACAGCATAAAAGATGGGGCACAGGCTTGGCACTAGGAAATCCACCATATAAACAACTCACCAGTGGTCAGTTAAAGAATACAGAATAAAAGTGGAAAAATCTTTGATTATAAGTAACAAAGAAAATAGATATTATCCTACATAAGGAAGATAGTCATATATAGCAGATTTGAATGTAATAAGGAGCTGCAAAACACTGAAGAAACAGCAAAGGCAGACAACTGTGTTGCAGAGAGATAAAAAAGAAACCAAGTATATCCTGGAGTAATAAGTGTAACTTAGGGTAAGGATGAAAACTAGGGGGAAGGACTCCAGATGCTAACCAGTCAACTCAACAGCCCTCACCAACACTAGAGCAAAACCACAGGTCATAGGAACTCAGGGAATGGTACAGCTGTGACAGTGTAGAAGACTGGTTTTTGTACTTGAGATGTCATTACTGTCATGCAAATGTACCCAGACTAAAGTTAGACCAATGGGATTTATAAAGAAACACAGCATTGCACCGAGCAGCAAATATCCAAGATGAGTTCAGCAGAGTACTCCATTTAGTCCCACATTGCACTGACCTGAGATTTGAAACAATAAAGAGAGAAGGTCCTTTAATGGACCATAACTGAAAACTGCCCAGAAGAAGGGTCCATCTGATGTTACTGTGTCACATACATGTCTCGATCAATTACCAAAAGGCAAGTTGCTTTCCAGCAAAAGTCATACATGAGTTTAACTAAAAATTTTCTCCTTAGACTTGTACATAGCTATTTCTAATTATATGCAAGGCTTTTTTCTGTTTAGATTAGACACTCACATCCATGTGGGATTTATCTTACCCAGACCTGGGATAGTCAGGGAGGTAATACAGAGAGGTGGGGGTGCTGTGGCAGGAAGGGAGTTCTTTCCATCATATGGCTGCAATTATAGAAATTGGGAAGTCCCAGTAGTAGAGAGAGCACTGATAGCTTTGCACCCTTTCTACCAGGAGTCTGACAGCTCTTAAATTACACTGACACAAAAATTAGCACTCCAAGACTCTTAGACTGAAAAATTCAAGTTCTTTACAAGTCTATTCCAGTTGTTCTAACATAAAATATATTGTTTAATGTAAAAACAGTACTAATTGGTTTATCTAGGACTGTACACCCAGTTTCTTAATTTCATTGCCCAGGAAGAATTAGAACTGGAAAGGTCTAAAGGAAGATAAAAATCCTTTTTCTAGAGAACCAAGAAGAGTAATTTTTGAGAGCTAAAGTGTGCAGCTTGTGTCTTCTCAAGGTAAACCATCACAGTTTTCTTAAGTACCTCTTAATAAGAATGGATTCCTCACCATTACAATCATAGTTATGTCCATTTCTCAGATAGGTACACATTTATTGCTTTATTTCTAATTAGTTGTTGTACTTCTGAACATGGCATTACCAACAGCCTGTGTTTCACCTTTTTACAACTACATTCATAAGGAAAATACATTTAGGAGATGCAAGTGAAGACATGAAAGGCAGCTGAAAAAGCATAAGGGTGAGTGACTAATGGACAAGTTTTCTCTGAATATATTCACTCCTATTCCTGCTCAAATTTGTTCTATGATATGACATTTCTCTCTTACTCTCCCACATGTGCATTTGCATTTCACACACACAAGTCTGACCAACAGTAGCTGAGAAAGAGAAATACTATTATAGATGGTATATGTGCAAACTTAACCTTTTCTCCAATTGAATAATGTCTTCTAAGATATTCATAGCCTCATTTTTTTTCTCAGTTACAGGGATGTAAATCATGATGAGTTTCTTCTGAGATGAGAAAAATCATGTTCTTGGTCTTCATGCCTTCTAGTGGTTCATTGCCCAAAAGCACACATATCCTTTTGCTTAGAGGTGAGACACTTTTCTCTCTGGCACGTTGTCAGTAGGATCCAAGCTGAACTAGCCTCCTTGATTAAGCTGCTGGGCAAGATCCAGCAGACATTGACTGTAACAATTGATGTGTCCAGTCCTGGAATCACCAGCATGATGGCCAGCAGCTGAACTGAGGCTTGCTCTTACAGGTGGCACACAGCAATATCACTGTGCAAGGAAACCAGTTCATGGGGATTTGCACTCTTCAAGCCAGATCTTAGAGACTGGGTCCCAAAAGCAGTAGAAAATTAAAGGCTTCTGTAAGCTGATGGCAGTTAGCCTCCAAGTCAACTGTACTGCTTAAACAGGAAAGCCTATCCTTATAATCACCAGCTATAGAAATAAAATGAACATGATATTTTCAAACCAATATCTCAGAGTTTTCTCTTGGGAGGAGGTTACCTTCTGGCTATAAATCAACAGCCCACTGTAAGTGGCTTGGGAACAGCATGTAAGAAAGTGGAAAAGCTCTCTTGCCAGAATTCAGAAGTTATCATCATCATCATCATCATCTCAATTTTAACCTAGGAAAAAAAACAAAGCCGGTTTTGAAAGTGTTCCAAGTAATTTAAAGAAATCCATCAAAACAGCATTTTCAATCAAGCATACAATAAAATCTAATATATAGGAAACCAATGTTCCCAGTTAGATACAGGAAGTGTTGCTATAGTCCCTTCTGTTGAGGAGAAATGAAAGACTTTGTGGGAGCAGACATAAACTACTGAAAAATGCAGCATGGCTAAAATCCTGGCCTACAAGCTTGAAGAATACTGAACATCAAAGCATCTTAGGGCATTGGCAAGTGAAGATGGATTTAATCAAAAGAATATTTACATATGAATAACATAGCTCATACACATTTATAGCCATCCATGAAAAATTGAATTAATTTGCAATGCAAACTAACTAGGGCAGCTAGTGAATGCAAATGAATGATGAATGCCACTAATGACAGAACTCTATTTAACTGATTTTTTAAAAGCATATTAATTTTTTCAGTAAGTGGTTATTGTACATTATAAAGATTTTCTAAAGTCACTGTACTACTGGTAAAGCATCCAGTACAGGAACCCATCAGAGCAGGTCATGATCTTTCCATTTCCTCATATACACAAGGATTAGCTTAACCATCAAAGAAAGGAACTTGGGAAATGTGGTTAAAAACATGTAGAGGCTGGGAAAAACACAATACACTTTGTTGCAGCTTGTTTGTACCTACAGGGAATGGAGGTACCTACAGGGGATGGACAGCATCACCTCCAGAAGTACTCCATGCTTCAATGGCACATTGAAAAGTCAATCAGTGATTGAACCTCTGAGCTGCTTCCAAGCCCATTTGATGCCAGCACTCAGTTCAGAAGGCCAGGCTAAATCTAGTCCCACATATAAATGAGATATAAATGCCTCATCAGCAAGTTTTTCATCTACTGTTTGGTTCACTGCTGGTGCACCAAATTATTAGTATACATAGATACAGCCTAAAAGCAAAAGGCAAAGAAAATAAGTCCTCAAAATACTTCTTGTATGTTGAAATTATACACAAAAGTCTTAAAAGCTGGTTATTGAGACCAGTGCTAGTAAGAGCTCACTAACTGCTAAAGCCCATGTAGAGACCAAAAGTTATACAGTTCATGAAACAATGAGGAGGTAAATATCTTCAGATGCATTTATTCAGAATAGTAGTGGGGTTTTTTTTTGTTTTAGTGTTTGTTTTTTTTTTTATTAACCCAAATCTCAACGTGGCCTCACTTGCTCTCCAAACCCCAAAACACACATGAGTATTTCAGCACACCTAGAACACTTCAACTGCAAACTGTGTTCTGAGCAATGTGCAATGATGGCTGCTGTCTTTCTTTAAGACAATTTGAGGGGGTGGGCATTCTAAAATGGGTTACCTCCCCTTAGTTTCAGCCAATCCCTCTCCAATAATAAGGAGAAAATGACTTTGAGCAAAGTGAAAAAAACCCCTGTTTATTAACAGGCAAAAAACCCCAAAGAACAACTAGATGAAAAATTACTAAGTCCCAAGATCATTCTTTCACTAAGATTTATTTTAAGACTAATATAATAAAAATATCTTTCTTGAACATCAGGCTATAGTTTACATTTTTCATATTATAAAAGGGGGAACTACCCAAGACCTGTGGCAGCCAACAATTATTTAACAGACTAGGGTTTCCAAGTCACAGCCTTCAGATTGAAACAGCATTTCAGATGAAATCTGTCTTGAGGAATATTTCCCAAACAAACAAAAGAAAGTTAAAGACACAACCCAATATGGAGTATTCTTATGATATGTCAAGTTTTAACCATGTTTTGCTCTTCATATTTGGTCAAGAGAAGCTTTCTAGACATTTTTACAGGAAGGAACTGGTATGTTCAAAGCAATAAAAACTAAGACTTCAAGCACACCTAAGGAAAAGAACTGACCACACCAAGCTCTTGAATGACACAAATGTGTGTAAGTTTCTGCTCTACCTGTCCAGAAAATATTTCAAAATGCAACTTGGGTAAACACATCCAACTAGTGAAATATTACTCAAAATAATTTAAAACACCTTCTCCCTCTAAATAATTGTACCTTTCTGTGATGTGCAGTGGTTAGGATTCACAAGAGCAGACCACGAAACTGTCTTTTCTACACTCTGCCATCTGGAATCTTGTAATGTCACACACCTCCATGTCTTTTGGTTAGGAGACCCAATAATGCTTTACTGCCATCTGTTGTTTTGGGACTCCTCACGACTCTCATGATGCTGTCAAGAGTGCTGTCAAGAGTGCCACTTTGCTGTTCTTCTTTAGGATGGGGGATGATCTGCAAGCTCTGGCATCACTATGTGTGGAGCTGCACATCCTGTGATATCCAAGACAATCCCTCTGTCCAGAGTCTCTTCTCAGAGCAATGCAGAAGCTTATATATAGGGTGTGTGACAGCAAAATGAAAAATAACCCTTTGCAGTAAATGACATGTGAACTTGATTATACCAGTTCTGTTCATCCACGGTTATTAAAACTTGCAAGAAAGTTGCTGTGAAGCCCTGTTTGTCCAACTCTAGAACATTAAAGAAGAAATACAGCACTGCTGTTGTAGTACAGTTAAAAGTAGTAAAATAGTAAAAAGCTATTTAATACAGGTTGTGTTTAGAAAAAACAGTACTTAACAGAGGATATGATGATTTTTTCCCAGCCCCTGTTGAGCAAGTGAAGTACTGCTCAAAATTATGATTACACTTGTTCTGGTTAAAAAAAAGTAAACATAAGCTTGACTGTGACAAAACAGGTAAAAGTGCAAGAAGGGTTTAGTAGTTCCTATGAATCTATTGATAGAAACACTGTTGCTATAACAACAGTATATCAGAAGGATGGGGGGACGGGCCAGAAACACATAACTTAAAAAAACTAAAAAGATCTCCTTTCAGATCTTCCCATTACATGCTGGAGCTCATTCACCACAGGTAAGTAAGCACAGACTTTATGCAATACACTTCAAACCACAAAATATCTATTCTTCATTGCTACTGTCACCTTTTACATCCAAATACTTCAGAAAACGTTAGCCATTATAGCAGCCTTGTGAGCCAAGGGGCTTTAACACTGCTGCTTGCCATTAGGGTAAGTCAGAGAGAAGTGCCTCAAATTAAACTGCCTCAGGTCATATCAGAAGCCCTCCACAGAATCAGGACTGTATTCCTGTCTGACATACCCATTCTGATCTGTCTTTCCACCTGTGCTGAACAGATGCTCAGCCCCTTCCCCACCTTTCAGAAAAAGGCCAGACATGGGTATTTTGGTAACAGAGAAAGCTCTGTGCAGAATAACTAGTGTAGTGAGCATTAGGGATTCCTCCACTGTTTGTTCTAATTACAAAACAGGCTCCCCAGGTTCCTGTTAAAAATAGAGCTTTCCTCATTTGCACAAGCTGTACTCATGGAGAAGAAAATGTCTGGAATGGTATCTCTCTTTAAAGGAAAAAACTGTCTCTAAAACAATAAAATTAATTTATCAAAATGAGTACAGCGCCTGAAAGAATTACCCCTCAGGCCAAAAACTGTCAAGCTACTAGCTAATGTAGTTTTTCTTTTCTTCCTTTTCCTCCCTTTAGAGTATTCTTCTAAGGGCTGAGTTACCACAGTTCTTTATTTCCCTGGAGTTCCTAAATGCTACTATTATTTCTTGGGCACATCTGACTGAAAGCCTTTTAACTTGCTTCCTAACAGGTTTCAGCCTAGCCTGTCTGACAGGACAAAATCTTATAGAGTCTCTATAATTGATTTATAAAGTTTTACATGTTGCATGGAAGGCTGATTTTTAGCTATGACTTTTATCAGTCTTCTTCCCTCAAATATATTTAGGACATCACAAGGATTTTAGCAAGTTATTCACTAGGCTTCTGTTGAATATTCTTAATGACCATAGAAGTGTTATTTTCTGCACATCTGTCTTGTGGTCATGAAACTAGCTCCCAGAGAGTGTTTAAGGTAACTCCATCAAGCATTTCTGCTGCAAGCACAGATGGGGAATAGGACACTGTCAAGTAGCAAAATCTGGTGTTAATGGTGCCTTTTACTTATAACACTACTATTCTACTTCTTTACAGATGCCAGCAGAGAGAAGTTTTAGTGAGTGCCATGACAAGTAGCCCCCAGATGCTTTTCTGCTCACGTTCCCTCTTCCCATCAGAGCCATGTGCAGAGGTAAATTCCTGCTCCTCAGGAGTTTTTGACCCCATGTCTCCCATCTCTTTGCAAATGAGCCACTCTCCAAGGCTTTACAGGTAGAGAGGGGGACCACAGGACCTTTTCTAGGAGGGTTTATATTGTGGTCCCTCACTTCAAAGAAATATTCTCTGTGACCACCTTTCCTCCCCTAGAACACCAATTCAGGTCTCTCAAGATCAAATGGCCAGACCTACCGCTTGACTAAAAGACAAATGAGTACAGCAGTACCAAAATCAGGGCACACGGGTTCATTTACAGGAACAGATCTCTCAATGAGTCTTTCTCTCTGCACAACAAGCAAGGGCAAGGCCACAGAACACCATGGCCCTTCACTGTATTCAGCTCACCCTGAGCAAAAGCCTTCAGATCTTAGCCTTCAGTTCGATAATAGGTCCAAGTACTTTGCCCCTCAGGGAAAAAGAAGAAAGAAAAAATTACGAAAATAAAAAACCCCTTTCCCGACTTGAAAGAAATTCTACCAAAGAGAAAACAATTCCTGATTGTTTTCTCCTGTAAATGGCAGCAAGTCATTAACTTCTTAATTTCCCATGTCATCTACTAGGTGAATCTAGTCACTCTCCATTATGCTTTAGCATTATTTTACTAGTTACATTTCCTCAAAATAGAGGAGTGCTAAATCCTCTTCTTCCCTTAGTGAGAGATCACTGAGAATTTCTAAGGGTAGGTATAATCATCCAATCTCCTTGAAAATCTGAATGATCCAACTGTCTTTGTTTGTGCTCGCTGAGACTCGCCCAAGGTCACAGAACCATGTATTGCTACAGCAATTGCTCTTGCTATTGTACAGCCAGCATGGCTTCTCTTCTCTAGACCCCTTCTCCAAACACCTTAAAGTCCCAGCTTCAATGTTTCCCTTTGTCACTTCTAAAAATACACTAATTTTTTACCTTCTATTTTCCCTCCATGTAAAATTTATCCCAGTGTAGTTTTCTTAGTTATTGCTACTACACTTGAACTTACACAACTTTTATTCCTTTTTTTTCTTAGTCGTGACAAATATCACCAAGGGCCTGTGGTAGGACAGGTGTAATGCCAGAGCCTAAGTGCTTTTGTCTGTCTAGATTTCCAATAAGTTTTTAATTGGAAGTTTATTGAGCACTGAGGTGCCTCCCTCACACTGTCTGGGATTCTTTGGAATTTGCCATACATGTATTTGCCAATATGCTAAAGTAAACAAGTTGTACTTGAAAGATAGACATTTGTGCAATGGAAAGGTCTCATTCAAATCCTTTTGAGCAGGAATCCAAGTCCAAGGACAGCAAATTGTTTATCCCTTGTTCTGTTTCTTATGCAACATTATCCTGGAAGAACATGCATATATTGGCCAGCAACATCACCCCCGGATTTCAGGCACAGCCTGTTCCCTCTGTAGAGAACACCCTTCTCTTGACCCTGGATAAATGATTACAGAGCAGCTCTGATTCAACACTGACTTTCCTGCTCTGCATCATTAAGCTGAAACACAATAAAACTCTCTCTGCCATTGTCCACAGCTCTCAGCATCCTCCACCCTGATAAAAATTAGTTTTGTGCTTAAAATTATCTCTGTGCTTCACAAAGGCAGCACACTGGGTGCTTTATTCTCTTTGGCAGACTCATTTTTACGTAATAACTGTATACATCCCCAGACAAAGAAACTCTTGCTGTTAAACATCCAATCTTGCAAGATATATGCTTTTCCAGAGCAATTATCCACCTTCATTTCATGCAGCAGTGACTGAAGTTCCCAACAGAACCCCATTAAAATCCAGAACAATTAAATCATGCATTCTTATTATGGTTTTGTACCCTCACTACCATGACTCCATCTAAAATACTGGCTTTCTGAAAAATATTCTACAAAATATTCTACAGTGTATAAGGGAAGTTAACCATCCCTTAGTACACAGAAACAGTGAGCAATTACTACTCTCTTCCAGAGTCTTCCCAAGGGCAGCCCATAAATAATACAATTCCTACTTAAGGAATACAATAGGTGCTAAACTTCTGCACAGGGACTCTCCAAGTTTACCTCCATGTTCCCACTTTTTAATGTGAGTCCAACTAGAAGATTTGGTGTAGATCACAAAAAGGTGTCAACAGACTAAATTATCTCACAGTAGTCACACCTCCTTAATTTACACCTACTCTCAGCTGGCAGAATCCAAGATGTGTATGTTGGGGCTTACTGTAAATGTCAGTCATGAAACTGCTCAGCTTTGCTCCCAGAGCTATGCAAGTCTTTCAAAGTCAATGGATCCTGATCTCTTGTTTTCCCTGTATCTTCAAATGCAAAAAAATAACTGCAACAGGAAATAAGGAAGCACACAAGGTCACAGGGAACTAAAAGGATGGTTCTAAATAATTGCTGGATCATTAGCAATATTTGAAAGTAGCATTAGCATGAAAAAAACCTGTAATTAGAAACAATCTTTCCTTATGCTGCCAAGAGGCTGACTGCCTCTGATGTGATGAAAGCAAGCAGGATAGCTCCATTTTGTAAACACAGGGAGCAGAGACCAAGAAATACTTGCCAAAAGGAGTGATTCTCTGTAAGAATTTTGAAGATTTCTAGAGCTGGTACCAAGAAGAAAAGTTTCTGCTGGAATAACAGCTTGTGGAATCCAATTCTTCACTAAGAATCCCAGCTTCCATTTTCTCTATAGAATGAAAATCTTTAAAACAGGGAACACAAATCTCAGTAAATATAGAAAGTAAAGTATGGTCACAATATTTAATCATATTTTCAGTCTCATTTTTTTTCAACCTGCATCAAGGAGGTACATGACACAACAGCAGAAAACTAGAAGTGCTATTCCAGCTTTGTAAACAGGAACATCAATTTAGTCTCCGACTTTTTTTTTAATGTAAGAAGAACAGGCTTAAATCTCAACAAGAAAAAAATGATCAATTATTTATAAAGATCCACAGGCAGATTCAGGAAAACAAAATAAAAAGATACCATATAACACTGTGTAGGTAAAACTAACAAATTCCAGAATAACTGAGATTTTTGAGGTGCATTTACATGCCTGAACGCAACAGATTTCAGTTTATAAATGCAAATCACCTTCTAGCACCTACAAAATTAACAAAACAAGAGCAGAAAAATCTGACCAAAGAGTGATAGTCTGTCTCTTCCCTGTCCCTCTGAGGACAGGTTCTCTCTGTCCAGCTCTCTGCCACACTGACTTGCTGTGTTGCAAGGCCAGAAGACGGATGTCTGTGACTGGCAATCCACCCAGAGGCTTCCAGTATGTTATTACACAAACACATCTTCTGCCTTAATGTCCCAGAGATGAAGGACAACAACAACAAAAAATTGCATAGAATGGGTGGGAATTTTAAGATTTCTTTGGCAAATAAGCTAGCAAGTGGATTATGAGTGGAAATGCTGTCATGCAAACCTTCACTGACTGCAGGGACAGAGGGGCTCAATGCCTCTTCTTCAGCACATGTAACAACTTCAAACGTCGTGCTCATTCTTCCATTAATGTAGAGAGCTTTCTGGAGGAGATCTTATCATAAGCATTGTTGATAAAATCTTTTTCACTTATGCAAAAAAACCCCCAAAATATCCATGCTATTTTACAGCTGGATAGATGAAGGCACAACAGGGAACTCAAATCCAGAGCTGAATCCAGAGAAGGAGATACAGATTGAAAATCCCAAACAGCTTGGGCAGGCTTTCTTCCTCAGCAGAGACCACAGCAGGTCTGACAAGGCACCACACTTGTTCCCTCTCACAACAAACCTCGAAGAGCTGAGGCAGACATTAATTAGCCCACCCAACTGTGGAGGTTGATCAGCCCTATTTAAGCAGTGCTGACTTCCTTCAGGCACAGCCCAGGGATCTCTGAGGCACTTCTGCTTCACAAATTTGATATATGAGCTTGACTTCACAAGAGGTAAGTGTCCAACATACAACTGCAAGCACAGGGGAATGGCAGTGGTTTCCATGGCAATGTTAATCTAAAAAGAGCTCTCTGTTCATCCATCCTGCTCCCCTCTGCCCTGTATCCCAGAAATGCAACTCTCCCTGAGCTTATCAGCAAGCTCACAAAAGGAGTACATCAGCATGCAGAGCCTTCTGCTTGCAGGGTTCCCATGGGTCCCTGGGAGGGCAGAGAAGCCCTTGGGGATGTTTTCATGCACAATGAACAATTAGATGATGAAAGCCCCTGTGGGCTTGAGAGCATAGGTGTATTTTAACTGTGAGCAGATCCATCTTCAGGTTCCATATTAGGATACAAAAACACAATAGTCTTAGTATCCAGGCTAAGGATCTACTGATGTAACAAACTCAAAGCAAGATACAACAAGATGCTTTTACAAACTGAAGGCAGACCTCCACATGCTGTTTCTTCACTCATGCTAGTGTCCATATTCTCATTCCTCTTTTCCTGTGTTAGCAGGCAGTTCTAGCCACATGAAAGGTTAATAGAAAAACCCTCCAGTGCCTGGTTATCTGAAGCTGTCATACATAGTGTGTATTTCCACATGTAGATCTGTGCAGACAGAAGAAGATAGAATTCTGCTCTGGGGTCCAACATGCACAGTGCAGCTCCTGTCATTACACTTTTTGCAAGTTACTGATACACTACCATGACTATTTACAAAAACCAGATGTGCAAGGATGAAAGATGTCCTATCCCTCCTCTGTAAAGTACATGGAGACCTACAGAAGAAAATCTTGCTACATGCTATAAAGTTCATATCTTCCATGTATCTGCAACCTGAAGAGTTTATTCCCTTTCACATAATGAATATGTGAACCCTCACTAGGAATTAATGCCTTATTCATGGTACCCAACCAAACCTATCACTTTTGGCTGAACCTGTAGTCTGTTTTAAAGAAAACTTGTCCTTTTTTTGCTGCTACTTATTTCCAGGCAAGTGAAGTTCATGTCAGAGACCCCTTTCCTCCTGTAGATCTCCTTATTTAATCCCTCACCTTTCTGCTATTAGATATATCTCTAGGTCTGTTCTTTACCCAGCTCTCAGATCTCTTGCCTTTTCTTTCTAGTCATGTGAAGAATAACTGAGACCTTTCTACAGTACCTGTATTTTTTAAAAAAGCAAAGTGCTTTGGTGTGTGGGTTCTTGACTGCAGACTGAAAATGCAATAATACTCCAGCACAGTCTGTTTCAGTGACTCTTCACACAGCACAGGGCCATATCTCACAGCACCCAGGTCTGACCTAAATCAGCAGCACCACACAGAGGCATCTGCCACTGACACCACTCACGGCTCTGCTGGGGATGCCAACACTTCCAGCCAGGTGGTGAAGCCTGGCAAAGCTCACTTGTCATGCAGGAACACTTGTGGAAGGGGCATGTTCATTGAATATACTTGCAGCTCTGAATTTCCAGCCTTGCAGGGTCGAGCTCTGAATACTGATGCTGTAGTGTGTGAGAAAGAAGGGGAGAGGACTGTCCAGTGCACATGAACAAACACATGGTAATAAATATTTTCTTGAGACAGAAACCAGTAATCTAACAAAATAACCAACAGTAAATCACAGCTGTAAGCAAATGTTAATATACTAGTTATTAAGATAGCAAATCAGTTAGCTGGTTCCTTTTATGAGTTCAGCACAGAGAAAATGAATAAAAATATAAAGGGACCTTTCCATATCACCTTTCCATAGCACAGGATATTTCTCTAGTGAATGTTGAAACCTCTGTAAAGGTTACTGAAGAATTCCTTTGTCTCAAGAACTTGCCTTCCAAAATAAAAGCAATACATTTTGCAAGCACAAGGTGTACCTGAGCTGGCACAAAGCGAGGGTGCCAGATTTTGGTATACAATAATCTGTACTGAGAGATAATGCTGAGTCATTTCACAATTAGCTACAAAGGGGTGTTTGGGACTGGAAAAACAGGTATCTACTCCCAAAACAGCATATAAGATGTCAGTTCCTATAAATCATTAAAACCCCACAACCTAAAGTCTCTCCAATTTTATTTCTTCCTACTCATCTTATGGCACTGCAGCTTCCATCCAGATTTGATCTTTCAGACAGCAAAACTGCAGCTCTTCTGGCAAATATCAAAAACATTTCATTTCTCCTCCACTTCAATAAGGATAATACAGTATTTGCATATTGTGCCATAGTGACCTAAGCTTAAAACTTGCAAAAGAACAATCATAAATGGCAATTTAAAGGCTAAAAAAATGTGAACCGTGTCTGTAATTTGCTTTCAAGTAAAAGGAATATTTGTTACATTACTAAGTCTAAGAGGCCTCAATTAAGGACTAGAGGAACAAAATGCATGATCAATATCCATGCTGAGCTAAAAAAGTAAAAAGAAACAGACTTTTTCTTTTTCTATTTTTGACACCTGAGATCAACCTTTTGCTTTTCAAAAGTTTTGCTGTCCACTTGAAAACTGAATTAAAAAATGGACCAAAAACCAGTTTTCATATATAACACTATCTATTCTTATTAGTACATTTTGAGATTTAAAATTCCTCTGAAGATACCTACTAGAGAAATTAAATGGTTTTACTTAACAGGAAGAAGATTTTCTAGGCAACATATATGCTGCAACAAAATCTACACTACCCTCTCCCACTCACAAACAAGTTTCCCAGCCAAAAAAACCAAAAACTCTGTATATCCCAGGCTCTCATAAACATACAAGCTTGGAGTAGTTTGTAGAAAAAGAGCTGCTTCTTGGCACTGAGGAATGCACTGCATAAAGGAGCATCAACTGGGTTGCACAGGAATGGAGGGAGAGGATGCCCCTCACTGCAAAACTTCTCCTGGAATGACAGCAAGTATGCAGGGAAGCAAACAAAATCTTTAAATGCTACGTTGAGGAAAGACTCAAACACTTGTCTGCCCTCAATGCCTTCTCTGCAGCATAAAAGAGAGCCACTTATATAGAGTTTAACCACAAACTGCTATTTGCAGGATAAAAGCTCCACATAAGGTGGGATATGAATTACAGGGGAGAAATAGCAGCAAGAACAGCAATAATAATCTGTGTAGGTTCAAAAAGAGTACATTGTGTAATCCTCTTAATTTTATACTTGAGGACTGTTCTACCAATACCCAGCACAAACCTTCCCAGAGCTGAACATACCATCACAAGTCAACTTTCAGTCAGAGAACTTCCATTTTCAGAAGATAACTTCATGTTCTGCAATAGCTTGAATAACAAAATTTACAGGGTTTTCAATCACCTCCACATTAAAAAATTTGCATTGCATTTTGCTAAACTAAATTTGATGACTCTGGTACAAGAGCTCCTAATGTGATAATAACAGAAGCTTTTTATATTATGTCAGATTCTTTTTGTGGTAAAAATTTGACACAGTTCACAGAGAAGGTCAGGACAGAAGGCGAATTGATTTTATTAGCAATGGACCAAGGTCTAACATTTTTCAAGCTAAAACTGGAAGCAATTTTGGGTTTTGAACAAAATCTTTTGCCTGTAGTTCTCTCTCAAGCTTCCTTACTAGCTTATGTCTTTCTGCAGAGAGGCAAGAGAAACTGCACTGCTTTCAGATAAATTTGATCTTCACCTCTTTCAGAAATTGCCACAATTACTAATTATGATTGTGTGCATATCAGCATGTTTTCTCAGGAATGTTTTTTTTTTTTATGTAAAGAGACAGCTAGATCCCTACTTTAAGCACTCACCTACACTCCAGTTCCATTATGAAAGCAAACACACATTTTTCAAAGCACCTGACAAAAAAATTCTTGAGTCCCATTTCCTGGCAGCCAGCACTTGATAAATCATCAGATCATCTCTGCTTTCCATAGTCTGTTTTCTTTACTGAAAATAGCTTATTTTTACATCAGAGAAGACAAAAAATATTAAGAAGTCTTACTAAAATAAGTAGAATCTAGAATTAGATTATTGCCCCTGGGCAGAGGAAAAAAAAAAGTGATACCTCTGTATTTAGATGAGATACATAATTGTTCGTAACATTTTGACTGCTGAGGTTTATTTTCATGTCATGTTATGGGGGAAAGAAGACTTTGGTACAGAAAACAAATATCCTCTTAAAACAGCTATTCTCTGCATCTAAGATACAGACTCACCAGTTCCCTGGGCCATTTACATCTTCCCTCAGCCCTGCAAATAAAATTGTGTTCTTTGCAAGGTGTCTCCTTCACGTTTTTTCCTTGGTAACAACAAGAATGGATTGGCTGTGACATTGTGCTTTGAAATACTGTCATTAGCCAAGGTTCTGTAAACAAAAGGCCATGCTTTGGCAGCTCTCATTTTTTCTTATTTTTTTTCTTTTAATAGTAAAGACAGACATGAGCTGATACTTGCCATGACACCCACCTGCCTGAAATTATCTATTCCTTCATACTGCTGCTGATTTGATTAGATTCCTATGGAAGGTGTTAAAAACCAGGGGTTTCCATCTTGGCAAATGTGAACAACACATCACATTTCTTATTAGAAAAGCTAAGGATGTATTCTGTCTTGGATGTTTACATGAAGCACAGCAGTGATAAGGAAATACTTTTGCACTTGACCTGAAGTAACTTTCAAATCACATTGTGAAACAAAATTTAAAACATCACAGCCTACAAACAAGAATGTATGGCTGCCCATAAAACACTTGGATGATGCACATGTGTAAACCACATACTTGACTCCTAAGAACACTACTCAAGTTTTCAACAATTTTAAGACATGAAACTTGGCAGAGAAAAATCTCAAAATGCAACATGATGCTGATTAAATAGAGAAATCCATTTATTTTGCTCCTCCAAAGGAGATTGAATTTTGGTTGTTTTTATTTGATAAAGCACCCACCACTTCAAAAGTCTGCATCTCTGTTCCACATAGGCTTCAAAAAGATGAGAAATAAATAGATAGACCAAAAAAGCACCTTGACTTCCAAGCTTCCTTAAGAAACTCTTCATCACTGAGAGTTTTTAGAACACAGAAAGAGCCTGTGTTTTTTTCCACTGGCTCATCTCAACACAGTGGAGCAAGGTGGGTGGTATGGAAAGCATGCATAGTACAGCTAATTAACTCTATTTCTCCAATTTCCAATTATCCATCAAAATACCTTGCAAGATGACAACACTAGGCCCTCATTCTCATCTCTTCTCAGTATTATAAACAATGTCACATGATTGGAGTAAGCTGAGAATAAGAAAGTGAATATCAGATACAGGATAAGAGCAGCTGATGGCAGAAAGTGGAGAACATGGAAGGTGGAGCAGGAGGAGACTGACAGCAGAAAATCCATGGAAAAGAACAGGGAGGTGCACCGAGTGCTGGCTTGTTTCAAACACTGCCTAGGAATGTGCAGAAGAGAGCTGGCAGAGGGACAAATTCCCACAGCCCAAGCTACTGCAGCAGTTCTGAAACTTCCACCAGGCCATGCACCAAAAAGCCAGCCTCATTCCCACACGTCTGGGCAGAGAACCGTGGCTGGCACCAGCTGGCTTGTTAGGCTTGGAAGGCAATAACCCAAGATGTATGCAGCCAGGAAATTAACCCAGCAGCCTGGGTGCAAAAACAGAAAGTGGAGAAAGAAAAGTGAGAGAAATCCCATCCCTGATATTTCAATAGCTAGAGGCTGACACAATATTTTTTTACTTCTCACTTTTTTTTTCTTTGTGGAAGAAAAGCCATCTGTCAGTTTGTTTGATAGCCTAATTCTCCCTTAATTCAATCGTGTTAACTTCTGTCTTAAAATTCTACTGAAGGTATTTTTGGTATTACAGCTGGTAGAGAGAGGGATGGTTTTGCAGGGAGAGAGAGGATAGATTTTTTCAGTCATAGGAAGAAATCATATTTAACTTTTTTTAAGCTACCATCACTGTAGCATTAGTAGATTAGTATATTTTTTTGCCTTAGCCTGCACTGCTCTACAGTTTTCCTAGTAAGCTACTCAGATTTCTTAGCTCCTCCCCTTGAGATAGTAAAAAAGCAGGCCTCTGGTCTGTTATAACCCATAAAGGTTTTGGTAGTCACCAAAGAGACTTTTTAACTATGGCCTCCCTCAATGATACTAGCTCATAATGATACTACTCAATGATCTTCACTATCTCCACTGTGTGAGTAGCTGCCACAGGATCTCCCCAAGGGATATAGGATCTCTCCTGCATGAAATGACCCAGAGGGGTCCACTGGGAACATCTGGGGTCAGGGCTGGGAAACTCAAGCACTAGAAGGTAAGCTGGTTGATCCCAGCAGCTGCTCTGCAAAGGCCACACACCACCTTCAGATGAAATCATATTAAACATCTCAGAACAAACTGCTCTTTCTTTAAAAACCAAACCAGAAATGAAGAAAAACCAACTAAAAAAAACTACCCACTTGAATATCCCCTGGTGAAAGGCATACAGGCATAAGGTGATATGGATGACACTGGAGAGCCCAAGGATATGAAGAACTCAACAAGAGGCAGATATAAAAATAGAAAAAGCCAAGAACTGGGAAAAATAGGTATTAACCATTTTAGAGGTAATAAAAAAATAGTTAACCAATAAATTAAATACTCACTAAATAATAACTCATTAAATACTCATTAAATAATGTAGCTAATTTAGATGTAATGTGAACATGCAAAACAGACAAGAAAAAGCAAGGTAAGAACACATTTTAGAAACTGTTTCAAAAAATACACGTGTTCTTTACAGTGATGATGAAGTGAGACTGTCACAACCCACTGTAAAATCTTCACCCCTGCCTGATCCAACCTTAGGATCCAGAGAGAGAGAAGAGGGCAAATATCACATCAGAGAAAGGGTAAGCACAGGGACACCATAGCAAAATGTTCCCAGCAGCCATTAAATCTCTGCTCCACCAGCTTCAATACTGTTTTGAGAAGAGGCAATACAGCAGCCATCTATTTGTTATGGATTTTAAAGCGTCGTTCTTCAACCAGCATGCAGCAGAGCTGAGAAAAATCCATTTGGAAAAAAAAAAAAAAAAAAAAAAAAAAAACCAAAAAAAAGCCAACTTTAGAAACCAGTGTAGCCGCAGCTCTCTTCAAAGAGAGCAGGCAGGCACAACTTTCCCAAGGATATTTTCTGGTAAAGGCACTGAGAAGCCTCAGAGAAGAGAAAACAATTCTTATCTCTATTCTCTGCTCCTGTTTTTGCTCATATGGAATGTGTTATGGAGATTGTTTGCTGAAAGTGAGTTCTTAATTGGACACCGGTGAAGGTTGTTTGGACTTATTGACCAATGCCTGGAAGCTGTGCCTGAATGTTGGAAACAGTGATGGTTTTTTTCTTTAGTATAGTTTAGTATCTCTTTAATATAGTATAGTTCCAGTATAGTTGTAATGTAACATAGTATAGTTTTAATAAAGCAATTGTTCAGCATTCTGAATCAATGGAGTCAGATGCCAATCATTTTTCCTTCATCGGGGGCGCCTTGAATTCGATATACCAGATGGAAAAAATCTGAAAGGAAGCTCTGGAAATAACTTTTTCTGGATCAAAATTATATCAACAATTAAATGTGATGTGTGAAAGGACAGAAAGTGAAATTTTAAAGAAAACCTGCAGCAAGTTCTCTCAACCCAGCTAAGAGTTCACAAGAGAAGAAATCAGCTTAGACTGTAAAAAAACTATGAAGTGTAAGGTTTTTTCATCCTTTTAGAAAGAAAATTTTTAAAAAGGACATCATGCTTTGAGCTTATGTGTAGCTATCTTCAGGAAAAAAAGGGTTAACAGGTGAACAACTATTATGATAAGTATCCTTTAAATGTTACATTGCCCTTTCACCATTTTATCCACACCAATAAGCTTCTCCTATTCCAACAGAGTCTAGCAAGTTTTGCACACATTTTCTGCTGAGAACTTTAGACAACTAGTAGTGTTCCCACTCTGCAGCCCCAATAACCATTTTTTGGCTGTTATTCCTTTATAAAGTGACCATTGCTAGAGCATGAACAACTTAGCATCCCCTTTATAGAAAATGGCTTAATAATTGCAAGCAAAAACTTAAAGTCAAACTCAAATATAAAAACCTCACGCAAGTGTCATGGTGTCCTCTCAGCTTTACTATTTCCTCAGTGTATTTCTAAGCAGTTTTTTGTTGTGACTTGGTTATTTAATGACAACATCTCCCAGTGTATTTGTTCCTCAGAACAAAAACAATAATTGCTTTCATTTACTGCATTCTCTCACCATTTATTCACAACTGTATTGAAAAAGACAAGTGGCTAACAAATAGTCTGAAAACCTTAACTTGTAAACGTGATGAAGTGAGGAATGGGAAGATTACCTATTTAGAAGAGGACACGTTAAAAAAAATTCTACCATATGAACGATCAGGCACTAATAAAAATAAGGCTTATCTTAGCTCATTTGACTCCATATGCCCCTCCTTTATAGCTTAATACCTAGTTTGAATCCACTAGACATCACTGTACTTCTACAAATCTTGGGAACTGAGGGACATTCTACTGCATACTTCTCAAAAGAGGAGCAATTTACGAAAGTTGGATAACAAAAACGGGGATATCTCCCTGGACATACTCGTCTTTTTCTCTAAATACAATATTCTTCCACTCACAGAAACATCTGTGTTTCAGCTTAATCTTAGGACATATTTAAATTGTCTGCACAAAATGAAATGATGATGCTTCTCCATCAATTAGATCCCGTTTGCCTGAGCACGCTGATCGGAATCAATGGCCAAAGATTTACATGAGCCCCATCTGGTTTGGATTCAGTATCCAGAGAAAATGCAGGTAGAATAGTATTTCTTTTAACTAACTATAAAGAGCATTATTCACCAAAATATCTGCCTAATATTTCTCTCAATGTATTTTCTTCATTTTGCTAAAAGCACCTTATATTAGCTTGCCATCACGCAGATTGTCGTCACCACAGTTTTTACCATAGCAACCTGTTATCCTACATCATCACACAAACCAAAGCTGAGCATGGCACTGCCCACATGCATATGAACTTTTAATTTAGGGCAGTATTCAGAGCTACCAGCTAACAAAGTGCAGTCACCAGCTGCCTCTCATATCTAGAGCACAAGGAGATGTGCACAGTACGTACCAAGGCAACTTACGTATGGAGGTTTTTGCAATGTCACAGGGAAAGAAAAACTCTAATTATACCTCCCAATTTAAACTCTTTATTACTTTTTTTTCCTTAACTCTTGTGATCATCCTGCCATTTGTAATGGAAGGATAGGGATGAGCCTCATAGGGATGCCAAGAACTTCCATGTATGGAAGACAGATCCATCTCTAGGCACCTAAACAAAAGACCAAATGTAAACCCTTAAATTATGCTCCTGAAAACCTAGATGTCTTATTCTACTCCTCAAGGGAAGCAGATGATTTTTAGCCTAGAGATCCAACTATATTTGTAGTTTATGCCATAAAAATTAATCTCAGAAGTATAAAACTATCCCAGGAACCAGAAATCCAAATCCTGCAAATACCAAGAAATATTTTTATTTATCTGGCACTTCTGTAAGATGACTTCAGCTGTCACATATTTTCAAGACTGTTGTAACAGGAACTGTGGGAAAAGATGAGCTCAGCACCTGCAACTAACTACAGTATTGAGAAGTATTTGCTCAAGTTCAGTATTTCCAGTTACCTACTGGTTTTAGCTTGTTCACTGCACCATTGAAGGAAGACTGAGGAAAAACATTACTCAATGGACAGCCACAAACTAGAGAACCTTTAGCCATGCAAGATGATAAACGTGAAATATCCTAAAAAGAACTGAATGGCTTGTAGGGAACTGGAATTCAAAATTAACACATAGAAACAAAGTTATCTACAACTTATATTTTTTCTTCTCATTTTCAGCATGGAAAACGAGACGAATTCTCACATTTTCCAGAGGGCTGCTTGAAGATTCAATATTTGAAGTCTGAAGTAAATGATCCATAGAGGGCATTTATTGGGGCCTTTCATTTCTCATCATACCCAGGGTTAGCAAAATCTTTTACTTATTTTCCCCGTGTCCTCAAGAGGAAAGCAGTGCATTGATTCTGAGATTTGGGCAAATTCTCAAAAAGCAGTCTCGGTCTGCAAGACAATCACTGTTGCTAGGGAAACCTATAGGGTTTTTTTGTTGCTTTGTTTTTAAGCTTAATTTCCTTACCAATTTCTCCTTCTTGATACTTTTAATCACAGTACCAAAGTGGTGCAGATGAGTGCTCTCCACTTATGGAAAAAAACTCCAACTCTTAAAACCTTCACTGAGACTTCCAATCCCCTGTAGCACTGACTCCCTGTTCAGAGCACCTGGGGTGTCACGTGAGGTTTAGCTGAACTTCAGACAACTAAATATAATATCCAGCTCAGATCACGTGCACTAGGTGCAAAAGAAGATGTAAAAGCTGGGACACTAGAGAAAGATTTTAACAGTTCACAATACCTAAATACAACATTGACTTACACAGTATATGGGATAAAAGTCAGGAACACTTCAATCTACTAAGAATTAATCTAAATTAAGAAAAGCTGCCATGAAACATCCTGCTATTACTTCGTTGCTGTATTAACCTACATGTCCCCATACTCCTCCAGGGAACTACTTTTAATGCAATTTAACACAATATTTACACAATTTTCTACTGAACCTTCTCTTCTTTTCCTGTTCCAGAGCCCTTTTACAGGTGGTCATGTGTAGAAACACACATGGGGTTAATTTTTTTCTTTTATTCTCAGCTATCTCTGATACTGATTTGATATTTAACCAGATTCTCACTCATCATTTCTTCTTATGTAGTCCGCATCTGAGATCTCAATTTAAATAATTTCTAGTACCGTTAAAATATAAAATATGTTGCCAAGAAAACAAAAATAAGCTCCTTAAAAGCTGGTTGTACCCTCCTCAGAGCCTACTGCTCATGGCAGCAAGCCAGAAACTGCTGGTACTGAAACTTAAGATCAGACTTTCAAAGTCCAAAGCACTAACTATCATGGTAACTTTCTCAAAGTGTCCCTGTAATCATGACTAAATAATATTATTATTTCTGCAGTTTACTACTATGCACACAACAATCTGCATCTGAAAAAAAAATCCACTCTTCTGGTTAGCTACTTTTACAGAAATTAATGTTTCTGGGAAATTTTTTCAGAACGACTGCTCAAAGTTAAACTTAAAATCAGTTTTACCAAGGATGGCATCACTCAAAGTAGTAAAGACAAGACCTTTTAGCTCTTGTTAAAAGCTCACATGTTGCCAAAAATTCAATAAGGTAAGAACAAAGCAATCCCAATAAACCCTAGAATTTTACCCTACCTTGAAGCTTATGTGAGAAAATCTACATCTACCGAATTCCAGCATTATGGATTTAGACTCATCTCCCCAAAGGATAATTAGATAGCATCCAAAAGATATCTTTGCCTCGTGCCCATTTTTCTCAATGAAGTCACTGTGAAAAAGGAAAGCACAAGATAAAATCTTCAAGGAGGAGACAGCTTTTTTGAAAGTAAAAATATAATCAGAGAAAGAAATTTAAAGCATTGAAAGAAGACTAAAGCAGCAACGCTGAATTGGTTTTTCCTCCAGCCACAGCTATGCAGAATTAATGGCTTCAAAAATCCAAAATAAGACTGAATCTGTAAACACATTATAAAGTAAGATTAACTCTAATAATACTCACTCTTGAGAAACATTACCAGCTTACTTTGTCACTCAAACTCCCCAGGAGCATCAATCCAATCCTTTGTCTGACCAGAGCATACTCAGAGTGCTAAACAAAGCACCAAGGTGGCATTTTGGCTGAAATAAATTGATGGGTTTCTCTTGGACTTCCTAACTTGTGCAGATAGTGTAATGAAGTTTTAGCAAGGCAGACACTCTTAGGTTTAAAGTTACAATAAACACAGGCTACAACAGTGATATTTTTACAGTTCTTCAAATCTTCAGGATGCTGAAAAACTGCTCTTCAAACATACCAGAACTCCCATTTAAGAAGCATCTGTACAGCTTTTGAGAATAATTAGGTTTTTTACTTCTGTAAGAAGCATCATGAAAGTACATCAGAGAGATGCCCAGCATTTCCCTGGTCTTTAAGAAGAAATAATGTAATTCCAGCTCATCTATTCTTTAAGGGCACAATCCTGGCAACTTATAGTCCTTTTCATTTACAGAAAACAGACAATGAAAATTTCTGCTACATGGTAATTATGCTTCAGAATTTCAATGCCTTTGTTTAGTCTGAGATCTCCCAAGCTACCACCCAAAACCTTATGGAAAATTAGGATTTGTACCTCAACTTCATGGTAGGACATGGCATGATAGAGAATCTCCACAAGACCACAAAAAGCACTATCAACTGTCCATGTTCTAGTATGAAGGCAAATGTAAGACTAAGTGAATTTCATTGAAAATATTTACTCTCCAGTTTCCTGACCCTTCTATTTTGTTCACAGGAAGACCCTTCTGCTTCACAATGTGTCAAAATACTCATTTCAAATCCCAGGAACACAGAATCAGCTAGGTTGGAAAAAAATTTTGAGATCATCAAGTCCAACCTATAACCTAACACCACTTTGTCAAGCAGATCGTAACACTAAGCATCACATCCAGTCTTTTCTTAAACACCTCTAGGCATGGTGACTCCATCACCTCTCTGAGCAACCCATTCCAGTGACCAGTCACTCTTCCTGTGAAGAACATCTTCCCAATGTCCTAAATCACCCCTGGCACACACTAAGACTGTGTCCTTTTGTCCTGTCGCTAGTTGCCTGGGATAAAAGACCGACCCCCACCTGGCTACACCCTCCTTTCAAGGAATTGTAGTGAGTGATGAGGTCTACATGAGCCTCCTTTTCTCTAGGCTAAACAACACCAGCTCCCTCAGCTGCTCCTCACAGGAACATGAGCTCCCTTCATGTTCTAGAACCTTGTGTTCTAGACCCTTCATCAGCCTTCTTGGCCCTTCTCTGGACATGCTGCAGCATCTCAACATCCTTCCCAAATTGGGGTGTCCAAAACTGGGCACAGTACTCAAGGGGTGGCCTATCCAGTTGCAAGAGACGTTCCGAAGTTCCCCTCATTTTTCCTCACAACCGTCACAAGGACAGAGACTGAGACCCTGAAGACCCTGACTGGAGAGTTCTGGCCTGGTTGAGGTGGATGCTCACCAAGTGATTGTCTGCAGGTGTGTTTGCTGTGCCACCATGGTACACTGCTTTGGGCAGGGCCTGGCAAGGAGCAGCTTGCTCTAGACGTTTACACCTGCTTCATGATACCTGCTCATCACAACAGCCCATGGATTTCCCCACCTCTTGGCCAAATGAACTTTCTGGGGCAACTTTGGTGGTTCCCCACGGAAAATCCCTCAGCTGCCTCATGACCACTGTGACAGACAGAGATTGAAGCCCCTCCCAAGGACTGAGACTGAGACCCCCATAATCCTAACACGAAGGGGAGGGTGGGGGGGTTGGGGCTGGCCTGACTGAAGCAAGATGTTTGCTGAATGTTGCCTGCANTAAATGTTGCCTGCAGGTGCATTCGCTGGACCAAAACTGGTTTCCCATAGAAATCAATCCTGAAAAGAAGGGGTCCCACTCACTGCTGAGATTGCTTTGACCTGGTTCAGAGCTGAACTCTGTACTTGTTTTTCAATGGCCTTATTTCTCCATTGTCTTTTACCTGCTCTCCCCTTGGTGGTTTCAATAGACTTATTCTTCATTGTCTTTTATCTGCTCCCCCCTCGACAGAGGACTATAATAGACCCCTGAGTTAACCAAGATTTTGAGATTCTCCCCGACATGACAAGAGGGATCTATTGGCTGGGCTACGAGGATTTTGTCTCTCCATCGGTAGCTATTCCCCTTCCCCTTTTTCTCTCTCTCTCCATCCTTTAGTCTTCTTTTTAATCCTTCTATCGCATTTGCTGTGGGCACTCAACGAAGGTGCATTTGTTTTGATTAATACTGAAAATCCCTTTTCCTGTTGTTTTTGCACTCTGAGATCAGTAAAACAGATCATCACGACCCCCATTGTATGAGCTGATCATGACACCAGTGCTGAGCACAGGGGAAGAATGACTTCCCCGGTCCTGCTGGCCATACTATTCCTGATACAGGCCAGGATGCCACTGGCTTTTTTGGCCACATGAGGACACTGCTAGCTAATGTTCATTCTGCCATCAATCTGTACCCCCAGGTCCCTTTCTGCTTGGCCACCGTCCAGCCATTCCATCCCCAACTTGTAGTGCTGTAGGGGACTGTGGTGGCCAAAGAGCAGGACCCAGTGCCTGGTCTTGTTAAACCTCACATAATTGGATTCAGCCCATCTATCCAGCCTGTCCAGGTTCCTCTGCAAAGCCCTCCTAGCCTCCAGCAGATCGACACTGGCACCCAACTTGGTGTCATCTGGTAGACTCAAGCCCCTCACCCAGATCATCAATAAGGATATTAAACAGGACTGAGCCCAACACAGATCCCTGGGGGACACCACTGGTGACTGGCCACCAACTGGATGCAACACCATTCACCACCACTCTCTGGCCCAGCTGCCCACCAGTTCTTAAACCAAGAGTTTGCATCTGTCCAGGCCGTGGGCTCCCACCTTTTCCAGGATTGTGCCATGGGAGATGGTGTCAAAGATTTTGCTGAAGTTCAGGCAGACAACATCCACAGTGTTCCCCTCATCCACCAGGAGGTCACCTGGTCATAAAAGGAGATCAGGCTGGTCAGGCATGACCTGCCCCTCCCAAATCCATGCTGGCTGGGTCTGATCCCTTGTCTGTGCTGTAGGTGCTGTGTGACCACACTCAATATAATCTATTCCATAACCTTGCTGGGCACTAGGTCAGGCTGCCAGGCCTGGAGTTTCCTAGATACTCCTTTTGGCCCTTCTTTGGAATGGGGGTCACACTGGCCTCTCCAGTCAATCTGGGACCTCCCCAGCTAGCCAGGACTCATGATAAATGAAGGACAGTGGCTCATCAAGCTCTTCTACCAGCTCCTTCAACACCCTAGGATGGATCCCCTCTGGTCCCTTAGACTTATGAGCACCTAAGTAGCTCAGCAGGTCACTAAGTGATTCCTCCCGGAGGAAGGAATAACACGGGAGTTATTCTGCTCCCCATCCCTGTCTACAAGCTCAGGAACCCAGACATTCTCATGACAATGTGAAAACTAGGTTAGAAACTTTTATCCTCAGTGCCCAGTGTTTCAGCCTAATCTCCTCAGTGTGAGGCCAAAACAGGGGAAGATTAAAGGCACGAACTTCTATAGTTTCCTGACACCCAAAATCCTTAAAAGCTACTTTAGTTCCAGCACAAGGTTAAAGACCGCTTCTGTTATTCTATATTAAACCAATGCTCTTGATCTTTTATTTCCTACATGGAAAGATTTCACTCTTTTGAAAATATTGGGGATACTGAGCACACAAAACACCTTTGTATCTGAAGGAAAATTTTGAGCTGGTCAACTGTGTGAGTTATTTCCTTTGTCAGTTTTTTTTGAGTTTTGGGTTTTGTGGGTTTTTTGGGAGGGACTGAGAGTGGAGGAGAGTGCATGTTTGAGTGTGTGTGTATGTGTTTTTTAGGAAGTTGGTATATATGTGGGTCTTGATTTTTTTTTTTTCTTTTTTCAGCCATACAGGTACCAGAGACATCAGTTACACAAATTGTTATGTCAGCAGGGAAACAACTGTGAATTATCTCCAACATCAGCTGATAGATCTTTTCCCAGCATTGTCCTCATATCCTACCATTAGCAAATCTGCCATCAGAAATATTTAATAATTTTTAAATTACATAAACAAGAATAGGTAGATATGTGAATTTTTTCTATGAACATATATGGCATATACTTAGGAAAAACAAGTAGTGTTTGAGTAGCTTTTCTTTGGCATAGGGGAAGAAACATTTACTTGGCTTAATTTTGATAACTTTTTTAAGCCCGATCATTTCATAAATTGTGTTTCAGGAAAGTCTCCTATTTGAATAATTGTAAGCAAGGAAATAGCAAGCTTTGTGAGGACAAAAGGAATGATTAGTCTTGCTCAGATCTGCTGTAGACAGAGCAATCTTACATAAACAATTCTTTCCCCCCGTTTCACAGCATCTGTGCACTTCAAAAACACACTTACCACTCACTTGAATGTATATTGTTGAGAAAAGACAATTTATAACTGAAGCAAGACATTGATGACAGCACTTTCATTCATTTTCCATATGAACAACATTCACCAGTAAATACTAGATAATATAAAAAGTGAAAATTTTACTTTGGATATTTAGTTTTCCCCAGGGGTATAACTAGATCTGGTGACTTGAATTACACACACAGATACACAAAATGCACATTCATCAATCTTGTAATATAATGGTTAAAATCAAACAAAAATAGCACCTGGATTTTCTGTAAAAATCTGTGGATTTTTACTCAATTGTTTACAATCTCTTAAAAATGTTCTGTTGAAGTCAAGAAGTCTACAATGAGAAAATGTGGCAGTTTTACACAAGACAAATCTGTGTTATGAGGAAGGTCTGCTGTATTACTACATACAATCAGAGATTAAATCATTCTCTCTTTCCACAGTTTGTGGTAATCAATTCACACAGAGGCTAGGTACAAGCCTCAGCTGAACAGAGTTGTCTTGGTATGAGACAATTTAAAGGAAAACACTCTGGAATTAGCTGTCTCCTTTTAAGCTTTCCAACAATCCCTTTTCACCAATAAGGAATGATTACTAATAGATAAAAGTGAAAAACAACACCTGATTAATAAATAGAGCACTGACACGTGATGTTCGTGCATCGGAGACTTAACACATGACAGACCTCCGTTGATCAGCCAAACAGCTGTGTGTTATTTGTGTGTTTCATTTTTTGGGGCTTGCTTTACAGGCAATCCAAAGCTCCCGGCTCTAGACAGCCATTGGTCTAATCCCCACAGCTCCCAGGCTGTGAACCAGCCAAATGCTCGTATTTTAGGAGAGTTGTTATTGGCTGAGACCTGTGTCAGTCAGCCCAGAGGCTGGTACATGGAGCTGGGCCGGGTTTCTTATTTATAACTGGATTAATGTTCAGTACAAATCAGCTTGTACTGCAACAGAACAAAGAAGTTCTGGAAGCACCAGGCAAGGAAGTAAAAAAAATAAATAACTGCTAGATATCTGTCGGAATCCAAAACATTCCTCTCCGTGCCCCAAACCCCAGGCAGGGGTCTGGGTGGCCCTGGCAGGAG
>VZRH01003990.1:1283960-1331824 GCA_013397555.1 Urocynchramus pylzowi
GCCAGAGCTCGGCGGGTCAGACAGAAAATATTTTAGATAAGAGACAATAAACATCACTGAGAACACGAGCAGAAGACTCCTGACTCCTTCTTGGACAGCTGGGTTGGGAAAAGCGGCTTCCACCAACACCTGGGGTCATCTTAGAGAGCAGAGAAGACTCCGACAGATATCCAACTGCTAACCCGCACAACCCCACCAAAACAATGAGAGCCCAAAGCGTCAGGAGCACCTGTTTGCAATACGAGGCCTGGAAGAGATGGGCCCTGGCTTGTAGGATGAAAGGGACAAGATGGGAAGGCAGGAGCCTCCCAGAGCAGTTCCAGCAGCAGACAAAGGCCCAATGGCTCATCCAGCATCGACCTCCTCCCCACGGCGGGCACGGCAGAGCTGCCATGGCAGGCCAAGCAGCCGGGCTGGAAAACTTGGGTGCTTCTGTTCCCAGCTTGGCACAGTCAATGGTTACTGGGGCTGGGAGCCCCGCCACTCCACTGCTGTCTGTCTCTGTAATGACCCCAGCCCCTGGGAATTCTCCAGGCAGCTGCGGAATTCGTCCTTAAGGCAGCTCAAAGATAGCTACTCCAAGCTGAGGAAATAAACCCAAACAGAAAGGAAAGCCTTTGCCTGAACAAAGAACAAACCACCAGTGAAGCAAATACCATGGCATGAAAAGCAACAAAGCCTGAGATGGGGGAATTTTAAAAAATGCCTGTGAGAAACAACACTCACTTTTAAAATTTGAAAAGTTTATTAAACCTTTACAAAATACAACAAATGAGTGAATAAGGAAAAATTACAGCACTGGGAGCATGGGACAAAACCGCCATGTGCTCATCTACAAAATGGATGCTCTGCCTTTTATACCCTTTGCCCTCCCAAAATGTTGTCAGTCAGCTCCTTCTCTGTCCATGCATTGGTGGAGATCACTTTCTTATAATGTGACTGGATGTCAGGTGTTGCCATGCCACACCTCCTAGTACCAAGCCTGACCTTCCCCCAAAGGCCCCGACTACCAAGGCTGTCCAGTGACAGCAATACAAGGGGGAGAGGAAAGAGGACTATGGGGAGAACATACCACAATAACATAACTATACATCCATAGAACTTCTCTTAACATACACATAATATTAATCTCTTAATTGTGAGAGGCAGCCATCACATTACACATCGATAACACGCCGACACATAGCAAAACACCAAGACTGCCCTCCCCGCCACCGCTACCAACCCACGCACAAGGTCCCAGCTGTAGGGTCTTAGATACAGTAACAATTTTTGGGCACAGATTGATGTGGAATGCAATATCAATATTGATCACCCAAGACAACAGTAAAGAGCCCTAAAAATACATTTAATTACATGTTCCTGCTCATAGATTTGTCAATCAATTACATACTTAAACTATCCGTAGGCCAGCCAACAGTCATCCACTTGGATTAACAAACAATTTCCACTTTGATTAACAGACAATTCTTTATTCCATCAGAAAGACAATGCTTTCAACAATTTCTCTCCTTTGGAGTTAGATGTTTGACTGCAACTTTATTTAAAAGACTCGTCCTGGACAGTCTGAGCAGGATTTGCCCATTTTGGGTACCATTTGCTTTGCCACTTGTACCAGAAACAATGAGTTGTGCAAGAAATAAGTGCACAGAAATGCTGCCATCTCCCAAACAACAAAGGTGTTACCTTTTTACAAAATACCACTTCAACGCAGTCTGCAAATTTAGTTACAGTAAGTAAGAGCCCTGGAAGAAAACAATCTTGTGCTTGATTGGTAAATGCCATAGGAAAGCTCCATTCAGGAAAGATGCTGTGTTACTTAAGGTGTTGAAGGATGGATGTTTTATGGTCTAGACTGGTTGTAGGGAAATGAAACAGAGGTCTGCTCCATATTAAGGAAATTTCTCTCTTGGAAAGCTGCATAGGCCTGTCAACAGTACCTCAAAAAGGAAGGGAAAGCATCTCCTCTCTTTACCCTTCACAAGTGATAGCAGTGGGGTGTAGAAAAGTATGGCAGAGCTAAGCTCCACAATCTTAAGAGCTTGGAAAGACCTGGTCTCCCAACAGTAAGTCAGGTCAAGAGGCATAAATCCTAGAAGAGATCTGATTGTATTTAGTTTTGCTCTGGAAACTACTCTCTGCTTTGAAGACAGTATGCCCAATCTCATGAAAATCATGTGGATTTCACAGATCATATTGGACCAAGTTACTGTTATAAACAGCATTAAATAAATTTGGATCAGGAATTTGTAGCATCAACTACAATAAAGTGATAGGAAAAGCCCTGCTAAATAGCTTAACATCAGCAACAACTGCAAGTCAAAGCAGGGCAGCTGGGCTAGACTCAGTATAGATTTAATGCCAAATCATTTATACATCTTCCTACAGATACTTGCACAGAATGTTTTTCTTTCCAGTGGTAAGGACCTGTATTGCAACTTCAATTACTCAAAAGATACACAGTGACTTTTTGGCTGTGAATGAAACACCACTACTGAAGCTAGGCTCATCTTTGATCCTGCTGCAAGAATAATTCCCCCCTTTTGAATAATGGAAGTATTAACACAATCAGAGTGCTCTCCAGACTTGTTGGGTGGAGTTCCTATGCTTGAGACATAACATAAGACAGACTCACTCGTGTTTCTTCAGACAAACAGCCTCGTTTATTGTTTCCAGCACCTTCTACAGCCCATTCCAAATTCCTGGGTTGGGACAGATCACTGGTCTACCTCTGTGCACCCAGACTCTGAACCAATACAATGTCTGCATCCTAGGAGAGCTCCCAGTGGCTGTGAGCTTCTGTCAGTCAGCCCAGAGGCTGCTTCATGAAGCTGAGCTGGGCTGCTTATTGTAACTTGTTTGATACTAATGCCACGCAGACTTAGCATTTCTGTTTCAAAAATAAAGTCAGGCTGCCATGAGGTAGTTTTCTACTCTGTTTCTACTGACTGTATTTTAACTGATGGCAAGCATCATATTGATCCTTAGTCTCTCTTTCCCTCTCTGTTTACAATAGCCAACCTCCACTCAATACCATGCTGCCATTTAGAAGAGTGCTCACTCACATCTTCGCTGCCAGGTCTAGTTCTGAGAGACACAGATATCCTGGAGTGAGGCCACTAGGATAGCTACAGATGAGTGGGGCTTGGAGCATCAGACATGTAAGGAGAGAATGGGAAAAGCTGGATAAAAGGAGGCTTAGTGTATCAGTGAGGATATAAAAGCAGGGCAGGACAGAGCACAGTCAGTAAGGAGGGAACCAGACACTTCTCAGAGGTGCCCAGTGAATGGACAAGATGACCATAAACTCAAGTCCAGTAAATTCTGTATTAAACAAGAAATGGTAAAATAAAAGGTCCAGGGGTGACAGAAGTCTAGAACAGGTTGCCCAGTGGAGCTGTGGAATATCCATCCTTGGAGAGAGACAATACCCAACCGGACACTGCCATGGAAACCTCTAGTCAAGTGACCTTGCTTGGTGGGAGGGGGTTTGACTAAATGGTCTCCTGAGCTGCCCTCCATCCTCACCTGTTCTGTGATTCCTGTTGTAATCAGTGAGGAGCTAAAACTCCCATGTTTTACCACCTTCACCTTTCAGGAGCCTTAGCTCCCATGGTGAATGACCATGCCTTTTTCCATCAGTATGTAATAACAAAAAGCAAAGTGCTTTCTTTAAAGTCCATTGTGTACTCCCACCTTACACAGTCAAATTTGCCTAATTAATGTTGCTGGTCTATGATTTTGGGCTTTTCTTTTCCTTCAAGAAGAATAACATTCTTTGTAACATATCTTCTCAAAGAAATAGAGCAAAACAACAATAGAGCATGGTCTCACAAGCAGACTGAAAATGATTTCTATAAAGAAGAGAGTTTCTAGATGGTCCATGTGTAATACCATATAAAAAAATAATGAACCAGGTAATCTGGATCATTGCAAACCCGCAACAGTAATTTTCAGTTTTTAATCCAGCAGCAATCTAGAGATTGCTAAAAACTTCTGTGACACTGCTGGGCAGGAAGAACCAGCTCTTCTAGAGCTGAGAAAAAAACCAAGTTATACTAATTACATTTTTCTTTCTGCTGTCTTTTTCACATGGCCCTTTTTCCCATTAATCTTCTCTCATTCTACTTCTGCAAAGAGGTAGTAGAAAATCTACTTTGTTCTTATATATTAGATAACTTCTGGAGACTTACTACTGACCATTCTTATGCCCTAAATACAAATTCAAACTAGCAGTCTCACCTGGGCTGCAAAACAAACAAGCAAAAAACGTAAACCAAAAAAAAAACCAAAGGGAGGTGTAAGAGAAGAGATTTCTAGAATTCATTAGGACCTTGTTTACCTAAGCTAAGAAAAAGTCAGTATGGGATTGTTTGTCATTTCTTCAGGAAAATCCTCCTCAGTTCCTTCCCTTTCTCCTAATTCATGGGAGACCTGGCTCCCCCAGACAGGCCCCTCAAACTGATTCCTGCTCACTTGTTTCTAACATCTGCTAGCTATTTGAAACTGCATCTGGTTATTCTAGTTCACTGGAAAAGGTCTGTTTTTCCAGCATGAAGAGATGCAAGGCAGAGTTACTGTATCTGAGTTAAGGCTTTAATGCACTTAGCTAAGATACGTAAATAGATTGCAGAAAGAACAAAAATAATATATTCTATGACATCTGCTGGCTGCCCTCATCAGCCAACTCATGATAAGCAGTCATCACAAACATGTTTACTTTCCTCCTGTCCTCCTGCAAACATTTACCCATTCTGTATTTCTGCTCTATTGCTTGCTGATGGAAAACCATCACCTCTAAGTGAATTGTTGCTCATCAGCTTGCAAGGATGTACCTGGAAATCTTTAAATGTTTTCCATTCTGATTTTGCATAACCTCCACATGAGCCGAAGCTGAAACTTTGCTGGGTTTAGGGGCATCAGCTTTAAAAATGAGCAGATTTTTGAAAAGCTGTTCAGTGTTGCATACTAAGTCATGCAATATTTTGTGCTACTTAAAGTATTCTACCAAAAGAAGACTTTAAGAAAACACTTAGAAAGATCATTTACATCATTACTCTTTGGCCATGCTGAAAAGAAAAGTGAGCTGACCCTTTCAAAAAACTCAAAGTTTAAACATCCAAACAGAGTCCACCATACCTGTAAGCCACAAATACACCCAGGTACTTACAGCAATATGTTTCAGTGAAAATGTTCTTAGGAGGAAAGAAACAAGAGTTTAAGTTGTCCCACCTGCCGCTGCTAGTGACTTTGTTTGAAACACACTGTACATCACCCCTTCAAAAGTTTGTACCAATATACAGTTGCCAGTTTCCTCCCTCAACCTGTAAAATATTTACATTTTAGCCCTCTCTAGATTTGACTAATTTTGCTGTTCTTTAGGTCAGGGATTTTTAAAAGCAAGCCACTCACAGCCCATGTGGAACACACTTGTGGTCTCCAATGTCCTCCATTCTCATGACTTGAACTGGTTGCTATTTGTATTTAGTAGAGGACCAGCTTTATCTATTTTTCATTAAAATTCTTTTTGCTATTCTTTAGCAATGGCCAAAATTACAATATTTGCCCCAAGAAGAAGCTTTTACAATATATTGTCAGGTTCTTGGCCCTGGATTAGGCAGAGATTCAAGGCTTTAGAGCAATTCAAGGCCCATTCCATGACTTTTCCATACTTTTCTGCAATGATATCTTTTCTGTTTAACTTTGTCACTAACAGATTTAATTTTTGTACTTCTTGCAGTATTTCTCCTATAGAAATTCATTTCTTATAAAAATCATTAGCAAACAATTCTGAATGGTTTTCTCTTCCCTTTGCAAAGACTTGTAATAAATTTCTACATTTCCTTTCTCATGTGTCACCATACATATCTAAGTGACATCCAGACAAATGTGAGCTTTGTTTTAGCATAAAAGGAAGTGCCAGAGGAACCACCTCACTTTTGTAATCCAGACTATATTTGCACCTCCATTTCCCATTAATGTGTCTTTCTGCTATCACAACCCCCAAATTCCACCTTGGCTGCACAAAGCCATGACCAACTCAGCTCTCATTGTGGCAGCAGCAGTTAATGGGTTACTGATCTTACTCATACATGCACATACAAACTACATTTACCTGCCATATCAATCAACAGGCTTTGTAAGTATGAAGAAAATTTGTCTTGTAAGATGAAATTTATAAAATAAGGGCTCCATCTCATACTTTTACTTCCTTTCCAAACCCTCCTACCCAAATATACTCTGATCCAGGAAAAGTCAGCTTTTTTTTTTTTTTTTTTCCAAAATGAGCTGTTTGTTTGTTGCCAAGGTAAATGTTAATCATTAGCACTTCATTCATGGTTCTATTTACCATCTATCAGGAGATGGCTTCAAACCATGCCCAAGGGAAATTAGATTTCTAAAAATTAGGATGCTTGTTTTAGCATCTAAATTAAGCTGTTAGGTCACAAGAAAAATCTTGGCCAGGGAGAAGATCTGGATCTACATGAGAGTTTCAGAGAACATCTGTATATGTCAGGAAATATGTATCCCTTAACAGGACCACCCTGCTGTCAACACTCCATCTAGTGGGAAGGTATTTTTTGAAGAATGACCTTGCATCTCTTTAATAGCAGCTGCACCATACAGTGAGGAAGAAAGGGGAGCACGTGTCTCAGAGCTGGCAGTGCAAGTGGAACAGTGCCATTTTCCTTTATGAAATCCAAGCATGGCTATCACTTTTTCTAGGCTAAAAGCCAGGAACACAAAAGCAGATTTCTTCTTGCATTTCTCTCTGGAACTAAGGGTGAGCTGGGACCATGTGACAGGAATGTCATTCCACTTCCACAGCTGCAGCAACCCCCCAAAGCAGAGCTGTTCTTGCTGCATAGTTCAGTACACTGGTATTCAGCAGGTATGCAGGAAAGAGGAAGAGAGGAATATGAGTTAAGGGAAACAGTCTCAGGAGGACTGATGGCAGAATGAGCAATAGGACCAGAGGCTGAACTGAAAAATCTTCCTGTGAAATCAGCCCAGATGCCACTGAAACACCTGAGGCAAAATTTAAAAAGAGAACTTCCCTGTCAAGAGAAACTAGCATCTTGAGCATTTAATAAAAAACTTTCCTGATTGTTGTTTTTTTTTGCCCTCACCAAACTGTGACAATTTGACCTGTAACAATCTTTAATAACGTCACCTCTTTTTCCTCATGGCCAGGCTTATCATTCCAACTCTTAGCCTCCACAAATTTCTTGTCCTTGATGTGTCTTGGCCTCTAGAACACTGCAACCTTTGCTGATAAGCCAATAAGAATTACAGAAAAAAGAATGTAGCCTGTTTCTGAAGCAATACTTAAGAAGAGAAGACACTTCATTTGAGGAGCATTTGGGCTTTTGCTTTTCTTATAATAGCAAAATTTTTTTTCACAGTATCTCCCATCAAATAGCAATAACTCTAACCAAAAATCACAACAAAACACCCTTGAACAAGAAGTCAGGTAGATTCAAAATCTACCTGACTGATTCAAAGCAGTGATAAGTGTGAAAAACCATTGCTGGAGGACAGATTGTTTATGCTGCAACTCAGATAAGCATGGTTTTGAGATATTTACACCCACAGCAATATTTGGACTGTAACTCAGTAGGGGTAGGATTGTTTTTTACATCTTTACTTCCAATGAAAGTTTCTGGCAATAGAGCTGGAGTCAGTTTCATGGCGGGGGAGGGGTTTATGACTCATTCAATGAAGATAAGGATGACACTAGTTTTCCCTCCTTCTCTCAAACTTCTTTAACCACTGCCTCACTTCGTGACTCATTTAACATCAAGTACAAATATAATAAGAAATATAGTTGTGTTTCATAGCTGCCTTTAATGCCATTAGAAAGTGGGAAAAATCTGAACTACTAATTAGATTATTTATGTGGTTATACAGAAATTGTGTCCAAATTTCAGTGCTTGCTACCTTTGCTATAGTATGACTTGTAAAAACAAGTTCAACCCCAGATTAGGCATAAAAACAGTTGTTGCATAAAACCATGTTTTATTCATGGAGAAAGCACCGGTATTCTATTCCTTCCATGCTCAGTTTTTCAAAGCTTAATTAGCACTGTTGGCTCTGAGGGAAATAGTAAAAAGCACTATCTTGAAAGAAGCCTTATTTTTAGGCCTGTGTGACAATGGATTTACATTTGTGAACCTTGCCATTTATCCTGGCTTGTGGGTCCATGCATGAGCCTGTCTTGAGCCTTCACAGACAGACTTGTCCCTATAGCACCACACAGGAGGATCAAAAGAGGGGTGTAAGAGCACAAGGGGTCAGCACACACCATTCCCTCAGAGTGTTTCCTACAGACTGCTCCAACCCACATGGAGAGAGTGCAGCACTAACTCCTTTAAGGCACTCAAGCACATACCCAGATCCTGGTTTTGCAGCATCTGCTCCTTGTAACACAATGCAGGAGCTCAGCATTTCTCAGCAGCAGAACCTTCAAATCCAACCAAGAACAAGAGACACCAAAAGAGAATAAGTTAAAAATTACAGAAAATGAAAGGCAGTGGTAGTATGCCCATAATGCAGTAAAGCAAGCAAAAGAAATTCTTGTGAAACTTTAAACAACCTGTCTCTTTAAACAACCTGTCAGGTTTTGGTAAAACACTAAAAGCCAAGGATGTACCTCTAAACTCCTAATGGAAAAAAAATCAGTCACCTAGTTGTTCTCCCAAACAAATCTGAACTTAAATCATGACTGTGGAACTTTCACAATTTGCTTCCTGGACTGCTATTTCAAGCCAAAGTCTGCATATGCAAAGAAGCAACCCTTTGCTTTCTTTAGCATCTACACTCTCTAGAAAGCTTCACTTCCCCACAGGACGCCCCACATCGCTGTAGCTCACAGCAAAGAATGGAAAGTCTCAGCACAAAAACACAGGAACATACAGCCACACTTTCTTTAATGGTAGGCTACGACACAAACAAAAATTGTTGCCAGGAAATGGCTCTTCAGATTGCATTTACTATGCTACACACTTCATTTCTCTCTATTATAGAAATATTCTTCAGCCAACCTACCACTAAGTCTCTTGTTTGCTTGAATCGCTGACAACCGGAGTACTTGCATTAACGTTCACCCTGGCTTTTTTCACAGCCTACCCTTTCCACACCATTTCTGCTCTTGGAATTAATCTAGCAAGATTAATTCCATGAAATGATCAATGACATTTATAATGTTTAAACAAGAAAGAAAAAGTGCCTTGATGCTTCTCCGTTTGTTTGTATTTTTGCAGCTTCAATGGAAAATCTACAATAGGCTTTGTTTGCTAATTACTTTAATTTGCAGTTTGGAGAGAAGAAGGGTTAGCACCTATCAGGTAAGCTTTACTCTAAAGATGAAAAGAATCACATGGGAATCAGAGCATCAGGCCCTAGATGAATGATTTTCCTGCTTTTATGAATCAGAGAACAGTTCAGCCATAAATTCCATTTCCAGAACAAGAGGAACGGATGCATGTCCCAGGCTCTACCTGCAAAGGAAAACATTGGCTCACTGACACTGCCCCTTGCTTGTTTTTGAAAAGTAGTTTACACCAGAAATAGCTTCAAAATGCAAAGCAAACAATTATTTTCTAGCACCCTCTTCTTTCAGTGACTTGTGCTGCCTGTGTTTCCCATGCTGTTTGATTTCTGTATGCTATCATCTAGGAAACTGTGTGGTCTTATTATTATATTTGGCAGGTGTTATTTAGAATAAAAATATTATCATATAATAATACGAATATATTATAAAATATAAACATAAATATAATAACTTCTATAAATGTATTATTATATTTGTTATATATATATTCCTGCTAAATCTGCAAAGCCTCAGGTCTCCCAGCAACTGTTGTTAACCAGTCACATAGTGCCCATACCTCAGTTTTAGCTAATTAATATTTTCAATGGAGTAAGAAACAAGATTATTCATTGATGCTAAGAAAAGAATAACTGGACTTTACTAATGACATATTAAGTCTGCTGCTCGCTTACCAGCTTCTGTTGTGGGTTTTTTTTCATATTAACAACTAAATGTTCACAGAGAGAATACTGAATGGGTTCACTGTAAATTAATGGGGCAGCTTCAATGTCTCCCAAGTTACATGCCAGGTGCTCCAGCCCACCCCAAGGCACAGAGAGAGAGCAGAATGGAGGACAACACTGCTCCTCTTCTGTGTCCCTCACCCAGGTCACCTCGGTCTCTCACTCAGCTCCAGGCTTCCTGGTGGGCAGTGGTAATTTGTGGGCTCTTGAGAGATGCAGAGACTTCAAGTAATGAGCTGCAGCACAAATATCTCTCACTGTAAATCAAGCAAAAAAAAAGAATTAAAACCAATCTAGGAAACTAAGCATGAAGTGAATGCAGAACTGTTCCATCAGAGGAAACCCTGCTGCAACTTGGAAAATTTTTTTCCCACTTTCTTTTAAAGCCGTAATCCTGAAGTGCAAATATAACCTTGCCAGAGACTGTGAGGGGAGAGGCAGCAGAGTTCAGAGTATGAGGCCCCTCTCACACAACAGGAAGATGGGAATAGTCTAGTACCTTATTGAAAAAAAATACTAGTACTTCTGTTTTCAGTATGTCAGAGAATTGGAAATAATTGGATCTCTTTGTTTCATCTCACTTTCTTTTAAGTAGTCAATAGCCTAAATTTAGGGTAAGAAGCAAAGAGGGAAAAAAAGGACAAAGACTGAAAGCACATCCTGCTTTTGGACATGGATGTTATTCCAAGTAAACCCTATAACTGTGCATTAGATTATGCACCGCCTTCTCAATGCAATACTTGTGTAGCAATTTAAGCTGGCCAGGAGAATACTTTGGTCTGTTACTAGATCTACTGGACTCTTCCCTTCTCTCTGCTTTTCCAGTTCCTGAAAATCCACTAGAAGATACCAGCGAGGAGCTCAGGTGCCTTACATCTGGTCTCTTTTCCAGCGGGAACACAAACCCAGGCACTGCCGCTCGCTGAGCTGCTGGATTGTTCAGTCTCCTCTGCCACCCGGTGGCTTCGTGCCCATCCTGCAACCTGACCCCGGCTTCTCCTCCAGGTAAAACTCGACAGAGTTATTATTAACACATTTTCTCTGGACACAGAAGTCATCTCATGGAGTACAGTGACAGCAGAAAGCCAAAGCCTCGTATTCTCATAACACAAAAAGCACTTCTGAAGGGTTTCTGATGTCCTTCACACAAAACAAAGCTTTCCTTAAAACCCATCAAGTTCTAGTGATGAGTTCCACCTCACAATCAATATGAAAATCTAGTTAAAGTCTGAGGGTATAAGAAGAGCTTTGAGCATAACTACCAAGACTCTTCCATATTACCACCATGTGGTTTTTTCAATGGTGGCAAGCTACAGAAATACTTAACATTTAGGTTTGGTGTTGGTGTTGTCTCGAGGAGTTTTTGTGGTTTGTTTGGCTTTTTGTTGGGTTTGGGTTTTGGGTATTTTCCATGAAAAATACTTGTGGGTGTTGCTTGCATCCAAAAGTGACTTGCAGTCTGTCAGATTCTTGAGCTTTTGGTTTTCTTCCCTACAAGAAAATTGCCAACCAGTAAATAAAGGCAGCACCTTTGTCCCAGACTTAACTTGTACTACATTCTGACCACCTGAAGTAAGGCTCTACAGACATATACCATATCAGTTTTGGTTTTACTTGATTGTGTTTTATTCTCTTGGACCTCTCTCAGATCACAACAGATAATGCCTCTAATGTCAGGAAGGTGCTTTTGCAAGTAGAAGAACTCCAGCTGTAAATAACCAATTGTTAGCACCACCAGTACCAATGACCCTGATTTATACAGTTTGTTTGAGAAACATTCCTTGAGGCAGAAAACAGCATTCTGGCCTGTACTTTTTAATGCATATATGCCAGGAGCTCTAAACTCGCCCTTTAAAGACTCCTTTTTAAATTCCACCCCTTCTATCTCCCCCTCCAAATACAACAAATGCTTTATTTGATAGCATTTCATCACTCCTGAAATGCTATCAAATAAAGCCTCGTATTCTTGACCTTCCACATTGTAATTCTGAATGTTTTATGCTAATGAAGTAGCTGCATTCATACAGATATAAACACAGTTTAATAGAACTAGAGGGCTCTTGAAAATGGAAGTCGGGAAAAAGGCTCCACTCTAAATTAACATGTTGCAAATTGTCAGTAAGATTAAATTGCATGTGTAGTGCTGAAAATTACCTTACTGCTTCATGAATGAGGAGTCAATCTACCTAAACCCTAAGGAGTAGCAAAGAGATGGGAAAAACAAAGGCCCAGCAATTTTGTTGAGCACAATCTACCCTGGCTCTTAAATCTGCAAGTAACATGAACTGCTACAATTCACAAAGAATGAGGCAGAGCTGGCACATAAAGTTGTCTGCCACCATCTAATCCATATGCATGTCCCAAGTCAGAAAGAAATTTCACTAGATATTGGTGAATTTTGTAACTATATAAAACAGCTGCTTTTCTACTGCAAATTACCTTCTTTAAAGAACTTAAAGAAAAACATCAAGCCATGTCAGGTGTTATACAACTTTTTTGTGTCTTGTAAGGACTGTATTTTCAAGGCAGGTCTACATTCCAGTTATGCACAAGTTAACACCTATCAGTTGCATTTGCAAACAAATCAAGTTCCAACAGAAGAAACTTAGGTAGCACTACGTAGTCATAATACACTTACCAACCTCTTTAATGTCATGCTCTCCATGTGTGTAATCTTTATATCAGGCAAGTTTACCATACACAGTTATTCAAAAATAGTTTAAATTCAGTGCATGGTCAATTGCTCAATTTTATACAAACATGACACTAGAGCTATGTTCCTATACCTGTGGACGCAAATAATGTGCAAGAGGACTTAATTTCTTTCTCCTAATTTTTTTCACCCATTCCTAATTTTAACTGTTTTCAGAAGGTATAACCTATGAGCACTGATTAAAGTCAGCTTGGCTCCAGGAGCAAGAATACTAAAGGCCAAGAATATGGCCCTCCTTGTGCTGATGACACACACTGTTTAGGGGAGTGCTGTTCTAAGAAAATTATGATGTTGAATGTATCCAAGCACCAAAATATCTCTGATGTGTAACTGATGTTCTCTGATGTATTAGGAGCTATAAGAAGACAGTGCCTTTCAGGATAATTGTAAGAGACAGTCCAAAGTTTCCTTCATTTGCCTCACGACCGTCACAAGGACCCTGAAGACCCCCAAGAGGAGCTCTGGCCTGGCTGAGGTGGATGTTTGCTGGATGTTATGCCAAGTGATTGTTTGCAGGTGTGCTCGCTGTGCCTTCACAGAACACTGCTTCAAACAGGTTCTGATAAATGGTGGCTTGTCCTTACACGCCTGCACCTGCCTCACAAGTTTTGACAAGCGGTGGCTTGTCCTTGCACGCTTGCATCTCTCTCACAGACCAAGGGGTCTCAGCACAATGGCCCATGAATCTTCCCCACCTTTTGGCCAGATGCCACTTGCTTTGGATTGAGACTATATAAATTGTAACTTTTGAGATGACTTTGGTGAACCCCCATGGACGAGGCCAAATCTATGTGGCTGAACCATGAGGATTCCGTCTCGTTGGTAGCTATATTCCCCCCTCCCCTCTTTTCCTTTCTATCCTTTATTTCCTTTTCTAATCCCTCTATTGCATTTGCTGTTGGCCCTCAATAAAGGTGCATTTGTTGTGATTAAACTGACAGTCCCCTGCTGTTTGTCTTCTGCACTTTTGGGATCAGTAAACAAACCACCACGACCCACTTGCCCTAGCAGATTGTGACAATAATGACCATAGCTGTTCTGTGCTTCAGAAGGCCTCAGTTTCTTCAGCAAAGTAAGTTTAATACTGTGAGATAAAACCAGCTTAATTGCATCTGTCATCGGGCCAAAACTTTCTCTATACTAAGATTAATACATTAGAGCCAAGCTATTTGTTCAAAGCCTAAATGAAATCAAACAGCTTTTAATTTCTCTTACAGTGAGTACAGCTTTGTTTCTGTGAAGATTTTCTTGGCCACTCTAAAACCAGATTAGTGGGTAACAGAAGCATTTTTGCAATAGGCCCTATTCCTTGATGAGGTCACTTTGTCATGGTGAGCAAATATAGCTTTATAGTACCTTTGATTTTTGTTCACTTTCCCAATGACAGGAAACAAAGATCCCTTTCTGATACCACTAACATCCTCAGCAACCTGCCCACTTCCTAAGTTGTGACAGTGCTCAGTTATCTCCCTCTCTTCTCCAGGTCATGCCACAGTGACACATAGTGAGAATTTTTGCAGGTTGGCAAGAACAATTCTCCCAAACATCTTAGTTTTCAAATTCTGAGAGAGGTTTATGTGTTCCCCCAGTTCCTGGCCACAGGAGCAAAACCAGAAATCAAATCCACTCATTTAGACCACATAGAAAAATTCGTTTCTTCTCTGTACCATGTTAAAAGTAGTTCCTACAGAGACTGCATTGGTTAAATTCTGTAAGAATAGTTCTGTTAAAAGTTTCCTCCACTTTCACCCTGATGTGACCATCTCTTGTTTTCAGCCTTTTTTGCCTTCACAGCCTTTGACTTAGAAAGATCAACACTTATGCCTTGCCTCATCTACTATCACCTCTATTCCCTCTTCATGATAAATACAGATACAAGCCATCATCTCTGAATTCTCTTCATTCTTTGCATTTCTCTCAAAATTTCAACTTTCCGTCCCCACCACAAAATTCAAATCCAGCTAGTTCTACACTCAGCTTCCAAATAGCCGTACTCCCCCTGCTGAAATAACACAGAGACAAAAACCCCAACCACATACTGGCTTGGTTTTTTAAACCTCTCATTACCCTGATCTTGGCATCCCTTCCACTGACTTTCTTGTTTCCTTTTTTTTTGGTTGGTTATTTTTTTTTTCAGGGTGGGGGGGGTGGGTTTTTGTTGTTGTTGATGATGATTTTGTTTTTGGTTTTTTTCCTTGTTGTTTTGGTTGGGGTTTTTTTGGGGTTTGTTTTGTTTTGTTTTGTTTTGTTGTTGTTGAACTACTTATATGCAAGATCCACTGAGATGATGTAAGTCAAAACCCACTTTTAGATTCTGAGTTTCATTCTGGACATGTGCAAGTCACTCAAAACCAGGTACTTTTACTGAAATTTATCTTGAGTATTTACAATATATACCCGAATATATACCTGAGAAAAAACCTTTTAAGTCTCATAAAAACATCCCTAAGAGATGTAACAGTTACACTCTGTGACCTGGGCCCAGCCCTGTTCCCAGGCTGCATAAGTGGTACATGCATGTGTTTTGACATGCTTTGCTTTGCCCTCTCAATTCTCAGCTGTGAAGTATTATCCCTGAAGACTACTCATATCTCACAGCATCATCTGATCTCATTTTCTTACGGTCAACTGAAAGTCAAATTATGCCAAATTTTAGGCAACGTTCACAAAGTAACTCTCCATTTTCTCCCTTCCTAACTGTTCAACTGGTTAAACAGTTAAAACAATGCTGCTTATGATCTCTGACTCCTAAGCAAGTACATGCTTAGGTGGGAGGGAAAAATTGTATTAACCTTGATGTAAAAAGAACTAACCTAGGCTTTCAGGCAAGTAAGAATTCTCTGCTGCATAATTACAGTTTTAGCCTCTCTTGCTACAAAAGAGAGCACACAGAAGCATACCTGGGAAAGGAATTCACGCAAGGAAACTTGTTTTAGATTTCAGAAAAGCTAAACTTCAGGAAACTTACACTGCATTTCTTTCAAATGGATCAATGAGGAGATTTCAATTGTCATGTTTGCTTACATAAGACTGTACAAGCTGTCAAGACCCATCAGCACTGGATGGAAAGCAACCAGCCACCCTCTCAGCTCCACATTGCTGACGTGTTTTGCTTTGCCTCATGTAACAATGCTGGACAGACCTAGAGCTGTAGGAGAGAGGAGGGGTAGGACGGTCGGGACGGACGGAGACGAGAGATCTCTGAAGCCGGGTCTCGGAAGTTGCGGTTTATTGCAAAGGGCGTGGGAGCAGGGGCCCTGCCTGGAGCTGCCAGCCACAGCTCGGAGCAGGCCCCAGACAGAGAGAGTGCTAAAGAGAAAGAAGACAAGAGAGTGGTAAAGAGGGTGAGAGAGAGCAAGAAGAAGAGGGAGCAAGAGGGCGAGGAGAGAGAGCAGAGAGTACGGGGCGAGGTTCCCGTTACAATACAATAAATCTTCTTCTGTGTTGAATATTCTAATTCTCACTAACCAATCTTCTATTATATATAATACAAATTTTTTGTATACAAATCCTATAGCATTTACATACAGCCTATAAGAATCATGACATTACCATACTGTGTTACATTTTAAACCCTAAAAACGTCTCTTTGGACCCCTTCTGCCAAGCTAGTAGGGTCTTCTCTGACCCTTGGACCTGTTTGCAAGCAGAGGGTATTGTTTCATCAAAAGGGGATTACCTTCAGCTGGCCATACCATTGTTTTCTAGTTGTTCAGTAACTAAGGTATCCCAAAGCTTGCTTTCATTTCAATCTTGCTTATAGTTTCTACATTCTCAAAACCTTTTGCCAGGCAATCATATTTATAAGGCTTTCCTGTTTCATCTTCCCCAACATAGAGGCAAGAACCTTTTTTCCCCTCCTACACATAAGATGTAACTCAGAAAATAAAAATACAATCTCAGAACTAAGCAGTAGCTGTGGTGATGAACTGGGGGGCTTTAGGGGGTCCAAACCAGCTCGCTCCAGAGCCCCTGGCTCAATCCCACATAGACAGGAGCAAAAGATGGAGAGACACCCTTTCCCTCTAGGAAGCCATGTCCTACTTTATTTCCTAGGTAGGAGACACAGGTGACCATCCAGGTGGGGAAAGAGACCTTGGCCTCCTCCCAAGGGAATTTTAGGCAAAGGGAAAGGGGGGAGGAGGAAGGGGACCTGAGCCAATGGGATACAAGTGAGGAGGGGTGAGGGGAAGGGCAAGCCAGGAGACTTAGGAGGAGAAGGAGGGGACCACAAGTGATACAGATCATGTGAACAGTGCAAACCACCAAACACCCAGTGCAAAACAGCTAAATAACTGTTTAGTGCAATACAACAAGTAGCGAGTTTCAATTTCATGTTTTTTTCTTCTGAGGACCATTTAAAATGTTTGTATAAAAAAGGAGACAGTCCACACTGCCTTCAAATTATGAAGCTGTATTCACAGTCATTGATGTTGTTGTTATTAAAACTCAGATGGTTGTTACAACATTAGGTCCAAGATAAATTATTTGCTGTTAGCAAAATCTTCTGAGCACATGGCTTCAGTATTTCAACACCTGAAGTACAGCAGCTGCGGTGTACCTGGAAAATATCCAAAGGGGCACAAGACAAAGCTCTTCAAATACCACACTAGATACCTGTAGCTGCAAAAGTAACTTCTTCCCCCAGATACACTTATCCTATTTCAGCTGAGTCACTATACCAGTGGACTTGATTCTCTTCTAGCTAGCATGCTACTAACAAATGATAAATAACACTGAGCAAAACAAGCTCCTCCCTGAAAATGAGTCCAGCATTCTAGAACTAGAGTAATTAATTGTGTCAAAGTCAACAGAGAGCAAAACCTTGTCATCAGGATGGGAACAGGCAGCAACAAAGCACAATTCCAGCTCCCAGCCCCAGGAATCCTGTCTCTGTTCAAGGCTGAACAGATAGAGGGACAGAATCCAGCCTCCTCCTTCTCCTTCACAGGTCCAAGAGTCAGAGCCAGGAACTCACCAAATTCATACCCATGTACTTTACTCTCTTGGCTGTTACTCCTATGGTTGCCTCAAGAAATTGGAGGGAGAGCAAGAACAAAGGTTCAGATAAACCTTTTTCAAATGGAAAAAGGAAGAAAAGGGTACTAGGAGGCATTCCACAGAGCAAGAACCACAGCCTTTCTTATCCAAAGCACCTACCTGCGTCATTTCTTAGTTAAACAACTGTCTATTGATTAAGTCTTGTAGGTGGGTTATATTTGTTAAAATTTCTGGAGTGTATAAGCTCCAAGTTGCTCCTTAGTTTTCTCAGGGTATTCCCTGGGGCAAAATCAGACACTGGCTTAAACCAAAAACACTTAAAATAACAAAATCACAAAAATATAGATTTCTTAGCTAACTACAACACAGTTTCTCATAAATGCAGAGGATCATTGAATTTCTGCCTTAATATGATACATTCTGTTTCCAGCAGGCAGGTACAGGGAGTGCTAGGCAAGGAAAGGCCAGGCCAAGAAGGGGCCAGACAGGTAAAGGCAGGGAACTGGTATATGAGGAAGTGCAAGATAAGGAGGTGTAGGAAAGATGAGGGAGAAATCAAAGCTACTAAGTGCAAGTAGAAGCAAACAGAAGGCAGGAGAGCCAATACATGTGACTTTTCAGCCAGGTCTTGAGCTGTTCTAATAATAAACCAAGGAAATAGCTTGAACATTACATGTTATTGAGCAGTGGACCCTGACCTTTCTCAGTCCAGACACCGCAAGCAACATCAGCCCTTGCCCTTCCCTGGCACATGGAGCACTGTGACAGCAACTCTGGCTTTAACAGCAGCTTTTAATGGTAGATCATCTCTTTCTGCCTTTGAATTTACAATGATTCTCCAAAGTCATTTCACCTGCCCAAATTCCTTGCAGCTCCAGGGGCAGCAGGAAGCTTCTGCTGTGGCCAAGGTTCAGCCAGAAAATGATGCTGTGTGTCACTAACAGCTGTTAATATATGTAACAGCTCTTTATACCTTAGTGTGTAGACCTAGTTTACCCTTTCTTAATAGAAAGTCTGAACTCACCTGAATTACTGAACCATACTTAAGGTAGCTGAGGTTTTTTTAAAGAAAAAAACCCCAGGCTTTTCATCTGTGGCATTTGTTGGTATTGCTCACTGAGCCACACCTTTAGTAATGACATGGGTACCTTCTAGAAATAGTGTTCAATATATTTTACACTCTCTCATTAAACCTTCAGGTTCATGTTTTACCATTGCTGTGTTAAATGCAGGTCCAAGCTGACAGTGTCCCTTGCATCTAGAGTTCACTGATCTGTTTGTGATCTGTTCATTTCCTCTGGATGCAGAGTTGGGCCTTTTGGGCAAACCGTGCCCCTCAAACCAAGAGGTTATTTTAAACCTTGTACATGATTTTATGAAGACACAGGGTGGGTGAGGGCCATGTCTTATGTCTCTTCTAAGGAATGGAATGCAGGAGGTTCCTGCAATATTGGCATTGAAGCTGGAATATCCAGTGATATCGGTGTGACAGTTTTCAGGGATGAATCTTGCTCCCAGCAGTCTGTAGTGAGGTAGTGTAGGACATGACAGAGCAGAGTGTGAGGGACGGGGGCAGGGAGGAACAGTGAGGTATTTCATGCTGTCAGCTGAGTTTGGTGGTGCTGATGTTTTCAGAGCCAAAGCAGATTGATTTGGTTCTGGAGCACTGGAACAGGATCCAAATGGTAGAAAGTATTTATTTGTCCTTAGTCTGAAAAATATTGCTGTACAGCACTTTTTCCCTTGCACCTGCAGTTCACTGTGGAAAAGATTTATTGTAGTGAGCAAATGTTATTGTGTCTAGTGCAGTGAAAAGCAGAAGAGTTCCTGGTAAGATCAGCTTAGAGAGAGTGTGATTGCCAGCCAAAACTTTGCTGTGTTCCAGTGCAATGCCACTGTGGGAGGAAAGAGTGTGAGGTGCAAAGCCCTGAGCAGAGTGGTGGGAAATGGGAGGTGAGGAAGGGTCAGGCTAAGGATGTATTCAAACTGGGCTGGATGTTAGTGTGGGAAGACACATTTTTCATCCAGACTGTCAAAATGAAGACCTGTAAAATCCTAGCTCTGAATTGTGCTTAATGTGTTTTTACTTCATATTTATGTCATCACAAAAAGCAAGGAAAGAGTAAATGTGACTAGTTCCCACTATTGCAATGTGAAGGTTTTTTAAAGGCTGGTGTATTTAATGTTCTCTTTTTCCATTCCAAGCTTGCCTTTTCCCCTCCTTTCTCAATGTCTGCTGCATTCAGTGTCCCAGGGAGGGCTGGGTTCTTCAGCAGGGGTCTTAGGAGCCTTGCCTTGCCTGCTCCTCCTAGGACTGTCCTTGTCTTGCCTGCCTCTAACTTGCTTTGCCATGCAAAGCCAACATTTTCCTTGCCTTCCCACTTACCCCTCCCTTGCCTTGCATTACCTTGCATACCCCACCTTGACCTGCCTACTGCTTTCTTCTCTAGCCCTGCTTTGATTTGCCTTTCTCATCCCTTCCCTTGCCTTTCTTACCTACCCCCACATCTCCTTGCCATTCCCAAACATCCCTTGCTTTGCCACAGCCCTGGTGGTTATAAGGATATTTTTGAAATGAGTCCCATTGTCCAACTCACCAGAGGATTTATTTTTCAAGGCCCAGGATGGTGTTCCAGGCAGTGGCATGAGGCACAGGATAGGTCTCCAGCCATCCAGTGGTGCCTTCTACCATTGTCACGATGTAAACCTTGGCAGGCTTGCAGCAGCACAACAGAATTGATCTCCTAGGCCTCTCCATATTTATATTTAGACCACTGACCCCCAGACCACCTGGGCTTCACCCATTTGGCCTTCTTGATTGCAGTGCACATTTCACAATCTGGGGTTACCTGAGATATAGTATCCATGGTTAAGTCCACTGCTCAGTCACAAGCCCATCAATATGGTGCATCTCTTCCCTGATGACTTGAGGCATTGTTAGATGCCAAGCTAGAAAAAGCTCTTCCTTGTGTTGCTAGTCCAGATCTACGTGTGACACTTTCATCTTGGCAGCCTGATCCACCTGTTCCTTGTTTTTCCTCATTAGCCAGACTCTTGGGCGTGCGATGGACTCTCACAATCAGCTTTGCTACCCATGCAGAGATATCTTGCCACACTGCAGCAGCCTATCCAGATGTGTTTCTCTCTGCTCTGCAATTGGCCTTTTTCCATGGTGCCAGCCACTCCCACAGAGCATTTGCTACCATCCAGAAGCCAGTGCAGAGATAGATTGTTTAGCACTTCTCTTGCTCAGCAATATCCAAAGACATCTAGATGGCTTTCAGCTCTGCAACCTGACTTGAGCCACCTTGTCCCTTGATGACATGACTTGCAGAGACTCTGTCCTGTAGAGGAATGGAAAATATCTTCTCTAAGTTCCTTCCTGAGTTTCTGAAGGCAATGAGCATNCACAAGCCAGTGTAGAGATAGATTGTTTAGCACTTCTCTTGCTCAGCAATATCCAAAGACATCTAGATGGCTTTCAGCTCTGCAACCTGACTTGAGCCACCTTGTCCCTTGATGACATGACTTGCAGAGACTCTGTCCTGTAGAGGAATGGAAAATATCTTCTCTAAGTTCCTTCCTGAGTTTCTGAAGGCAATGAGCATCATAAGAGGAACAGGCAAAGCACAGCAAAGCCAGGAAAAAAGCAGTAGGGAAGTCAAGGCATGGGATGGGTGAATAATTCAATGCAAGGCAATGAGTGGTAAGAAGGACAAGAGATGGACACGATGGGTCAGGAAGGCAAAGGAAGGGATAGTCAGGAATCACAAGGAAGTGCAAGGCTGGGTAGGAATGGCAAGGAAATGCAAAGGAATTGTAGGCCTGGCAGTGGAAGGCCAGGGAACAAAGCAGTAGGCAGGTCAAGGTCTGGTCTGGTTCACCTTGACCTCCTCTGGACAGCTAATAGCCTTGTTATAGGACTATTTAGTTAACAGGCAGAAAGTGGGAAAAAAAATCAATATCTACGTTTGCAAGAAGAGACTAAATAAGCATTTTCCTGCTACATATTTTCCCCTCCCCATAAACTCTATAAACTAGATACTAAAACTAGATACTTTTCTGGTAAAACTCCAAAGTGACCCTGCCAGACTCTTTGTGTTCACTGGTGTCCTAGGGTGATGTTATGATGCTTGTATCCCCAGTTGGGTGTTCTGTTTATGCTGGATATTATATTCTGTGCCTTCAAGACTGGTTCTGAGAGCAAAGGCAGGGAGAAGAAGCAGCACAGAGCTTGTTATCAGGGAGTGGACTCACTCCTCCACAGTCTGCTGGAACACTGTTGTTGTCTGGGCATGGACAGGACAGAACACCACGCTCCTTTTGCTTTTTAGTTAGTTTAGCTAGCTGAGGCAGTCTGAGTTTTCCCTGGACTGGTTTTCTTTCCCTTTTATTGGAACCATTTCAAGCTGCTCCAGACCGGGACCTGGGGAGCTCGCACTGTGCAGCCTGCCCAGGCCTACTCTGGGCAGCAGCCGGAGGGACTGATTAGAGAGCGACCACCCACCGGAGAGACTTTCTGAGTTTGTCATCTCTTCAGAGCAGGGAATGAGTTTTGTCATCCTGCATTGTTCATTTTGTGTGCTGGGGAGTGCTTTGCCTGTTAAATAAACAGGCTCTTTCCACTTCTCTCCGAGGAAATGTTACCCTAACTGGTTGGGGGGAAGGGCTGTGTGGGTTTGCTTTCTGCAGGGGCCCCTTTTGGAGGTTTTCTCCCAAATTTGCCCTAAACCAGGACAATGGGTCACATTCAGGCAATTTGAAGCAACTCCAGAAACTGTCAACACCCACTAAGATTTACTCAGGAATTGTATAAGCTTCCAAAGAACTCAGTATTTTCCTGGTGCCCAAGTGTGTTTAACACACATCAGTGAAAATACAACCTACATTTGCTCAGCAGCACATTATGCTGTTATACACACACATACCTCAGCACATATCAAAGGATGGTCCAGATTAATAGCCTGAACCACAGAATTAGTAATTTTCTGTCATGGCTGTTCAAACTATCCTTGTGTTTTGGTTTAAGACAGTTTAAAAAGATGGGCACTCTGAAATTAGTGAAACCTCCCCCTTGATTCCAATCCATCCCGTTCCACCATTAAGGAGTGACATAAAAGTAGATATAGATGAAAAATAACAGTTTACTGACAAACAGAATGCCAACAGACAAGGAAAAAGCAAACAACTGCTAGATACAAAACTGCTAAAAACTCATAAATCCCAAGGGGAAAAAGAGAGACCCAAAATGCCAGAAATAGCCTTTCCTGAGATGGCACAAGGCAGGGACAGCCTCAGGCTTGTAGGACAAAGGGACAAGTTGCCATCACATCCCTCTTGGGAAGGCAGGAGCTTTACAGAGAAGTTCTAGCAGCAGATGAAGACTTGCAGGCTCCTGTGGGGTCTGCCTGCTGCTTCCTCCTGTTTGCAGGTGCTCTGCACTTGTGGCTGTGCCATGAGGGGAAAGGACCAGTCTGTGGGTGCTGGCATGGGGTGGCCTGGCCCCGGGAACTCTCTGGCTTTTTTTGCTGCCAGGAGAGTTTGCAAATTCACTTTGAAATGGTTTCTAATTGCAAAATGCAGTCTTTGTGGGTGGCTATGGTTGTGAAGCTGAACATGCCAGGAAGAGAGGGGTTCTGCTCCCGTAGCCTGCTGTCCTGGATCAATCCGGACTGGCTTGCTGGAGCCCATGGTGACTGGGAGACACCCACAGAACTCGCCCCAAGGCAGCTCAAACCTGCCAACTGCACTCTCTCTGAGATGGGGGAAAAAACCAAAAACTAAGAGAGATCCCAAAAAGGAAAGAAATACCTCATTCTAAGCAAAGACCAAACAACCAGTGAAGCAAATACCATGCTGCAAAATGCAGGAAGCTGCCTGGGAGGGCTGATTTTAAAAATACCTGTCATAGCCTTGTCAAACACACAAGGTCCATGGCTACAGGGTCTTAAAAAGACAGTAACAATTTCTGGGTACAGAAAGATATGGAATGACATTATTGATTATCCCAAGACACTTTGAATAACTACTTCCTCCTGCACTTGACTCTCATGCTTAAAGCAAAAGAAAAAAAAACAAATCAAAACCCAGAAAAACAATGTTTTGAACAGAATTCTGTAGTAGAAATAAAGGTGGCTGTTCAAGACCTTTGAAACACATAGCATCTGCTTACAAGTCTATTGTGGTAGCGAATCCCTGAACGGGGAATAACATGCACTGACTCCATGACTGCAGAAGGCTGATCAATGGCTTTATTAACCTATTCTATATTACACTATGCTACACAACTGAGAAAAACCCATTGCCCTTGCCAGACAGTCACAATACACACGTGGATCCAACTGGTCAATGAATCAAACACCATCACCAGAGTCCAATTAAGAAATCCCTCTTCGGTAAACAATCTCCATAACACATTCCCCATGTGCACAACAACAGATGCAGCAAATGAAGGTAAGAATTGTTTATCATTCCCTTCTCTGAGCTTTCTCACAGCATTCCCCAGGAAAATCCCAGGAAAGTCTGTCTCTCTGTTCAGAGGATATGTGATTACCACACAAGTCTACAGCACAAAAAACCACAAGACAGTGAAAGCATATTGAATTTGGTTTTGTATGTCTGTCCCATGCCTGACCCATGTCTGTCTCAAGGAAGGAGGTGGTAATGCCTTAAGGACAGAGATTCTGCTTTCTTCTCTCTATTGATTAGGTTTAATGACATAAGGCTTTTTCTATATGTGCAGCTTTTCTGTTCAAAAGCACAACACTCTGGCCATTATACTCCAACCTTTTGTCCCAAGTTGACAGAAAGATCCGAGCATCTGTCTGCTGCAAAAAGCAACATAAGGAGGAGAGCCTTGAGCTACCTAAAACCAGGCTGCAAGCATTAGAGTTACAACCCTGTTTTTCAGAAGCTATTTATTGAGTTTAAACTTAGGGCTAATCTACACCAGGTACAGTGTCACATTCACATGACCAAGGAGCTTTCAGGGGCTACATCCATAGCTTGGAATAATGTGATTTTGCACTTTGTCAATGTAACTAAATCTGGTGCACATTTAATGTCCTCACAACACAAAGTGAAACCAGCCAGGTGGCCTAAGTTACAGTTGCTGGGATAAGCTTCACAAAGAAATGATGCAAGCTTGTGAAAGAAGAATCCATTCAGATGTACTAAATGCAAAGACATCACCTCCTGACCAGGGAGTGCAGGGATGAAACTTGAATTTAATACAGGATGGCTGTCTTTCTGAAGGTACAAGCTTCAGCATCTGTGCCTTGTTACCTCTGCTCGGGCCATCTGCCATGTCAGGTCTGCTTTTCTCAGGTCTTTTGAGGGTCCAGACATCCCTCACTGCTTCCTTTAGGGGCAGTTCTTTCACTCCCATTGGTATAATGTAGCACTATCTGTTCGTAAATTCCTACATTTACAATGTTGTTCTTGCTTTGCGGTACAGCAGTGATCTCTGAGAGCATTTCTCACACTGTGACAGATATTATCATGACACAATTATTTCAAACATTTACTGTTACATCTTTGAAGCCAAACGTCCCATGTGCCCTGAAAACTAAGCCCAGGTTCTAACATTCAGCATCTCTTTCCACAAAACCCACTAATTTTAGTAAATGAGTTATATGCTGAATGGGAATGGCAACATAGTGAGAAGTCAGATTTAGGAAAAGACATGAGAAACAGGTCTAGAACAGAACTGGAAAACAGTTACAGATCTCTCTGTACTTGGGTAAGGTCTATCCATCTCCATGTGTTTCTTAACCTCTCCACTTGCACTGTCCTGAGAAGAGGCTACAGCTCAAATGAAGACATTTTGACAACTCTACATTTTTCCCTATATAGTGTAAGTTGGATGACACATTAAAGACATCATAGTGACTTTACAGATTCTACTTTTCCTATTGTTTTTCAGTCTGCTACAGTCTTTTATTCTAAACTTTCCCCAGGAATGATTACATTGTCCCTTTCAGAACTGCCCTGTCCTTTGAATCACTGGTGATTATTATTTTTAAGGAGCAATATAAATTTATAAATATATATTTACTGATATCCTTAATGCAGACTGCTTATAGTTTTTCTATTCCATCTCCTTGCAGAGTTTTCAAAGCACAGTGTGTGGAACATTGTGAAGATCTATTTGCATGTCAAGATACAAGTAAATTAAGGGTTTCCCTGGCATCACCATCAACACATGCTGTACAGTATATTAAACTAGCCTGAATCTACATGACCAGTGCTAGAAGTTTCACCATTTGGAGCATGAAGTGCTGTAATCTGCCTAAAGAACATCCCAGGTGTCAAGCTAGCTGCATTTTGATTACACAAAGTTGTGCTACTCTTTCCAAAGAGAAAACAAGAATGCACTGTCAGCTACACCACCACCAAGAAGCCATTCATTGGAACAGCAAACTCATGTTTCACTCAGACTTTCAAAATCCAAGCTCTAGAAGTCTGAAAGGACAAAGAGGTTTTTCTCCTATAAAACTTTCTACTGAAGAATTTCTCTGTTCCACACCAGAACTGAGACCTAACCCCTTCTGTCACCAATAGCTGCCCCAGTAACCTTCAGAAGTGAGGATAAGCAGGAGGCACTCAGCCAGAGTTTAAACTATGAGGAAGTAGAAAGAGGATTTCCCTGTATCACAGCTGAATGCCCAGCCCCTTGGGCTATTGTAAACACAGAGGAATTTCTCCACCTCTGACTTCCAGAAAGCCTGCCGGGGACTTAAGCAATCTTCAGGGGAAAAAAAAAAAAAATCACTGAAAACAGTTGATTTGTAACAGGATACTGAACTGGTGTGGGTTATATTCCAACACTGCCACTAACAGATGGACTGGCAGCTCTTTGCTCCACAGTGCTGTCCAAGGGTGTGCCATATGTGAAGAAAAAACTCTGAACAGAGCTGGGTACTACATGCCCATCCACCTCTTAAGCAATTTTACACACCCTTCAGTAAAAACACAGTAGTGAAACCCAATTTTTTTTGGAATTTCCCATCTGTTTGAAAATTGGAATTTCCCCATTGGTTTGAAAGACAGGTGTCTGCTAAGGAAGGCAGGAACCTCCCTTGGAATGGAAAATATGACCCCCTTCCCTCCAAATTATTGTAACTGGTGCTGGACTGGACACTGTGATGGCAGCAAATTCTCCCGCAGTAGCTGCAGCTCGACCATTCCCCTCTGATCCTGAGAGAGGAGCAGAGCCTAGCCCCCTGACCTCCAGCAAAAAATGTCTCTGCTCTTTGCAAGAGAAAAGCCCCCAGCTAAGAGGCTACAACCAACTGCATCCCTTCTCCCAACCTGGACAACTTCTTTTGTCTCTCTTAAGTACCGGATGGTTGTTGTTATCTGATAGGCAACAGGTGGGAGAAAATTCCCTGAGAGAAAGGGGAAAAAAAGAAAAAAAATCCTAACCTCCAACACCATCTAAAAACTAAACAAAAAAAATTCTTCTCTCTTTAACAAATCTTAACACCACTGCCACAGTTTGAGGGCCTGACCATAAGCAGTGCTTTGCTGTAACAGATATGAAAATAAGCATTATAATACAGACAGGAGAGCTGTCCTTAAGTTGCATTCTGACCACAATATCATCTAAGCCAAGTTTTACAGGTTTTGTGCTTGCTCCAAACTAAGCATTCTTCTTCATTTTACACTTTTCACATCCTTTTTTAAATAATGCTGAGAAATTCCAGTATTACTGGAGTTAAATTATTATATTAGTAGTTATAATTATATAATATAATATATAATAATTTAACTATTATTATATAGTTAAATCATTATATTTCCAGTATACTCAATATTCAACAGTTTTTTCTTATCAGTCCTGCAGTTTTACCCATATATTTTGAGCTTCTGCTTGTCATAGGCTGGCAGTGTAATTTCGGTCTGAGCAGGAAGAACAATCAGTCTCACACTGACTCCCTGTTATTTGTATTGACATAACTCCATTCATCCATCCCAAAGCAGCTTTCATCATCCACCCTGAAAAAAGCAGCCATTTCTAAACCTGAAAGCCATTTTGTTCCACCTCTGGGGCTGATGGCACAGCCATACCAGTTCAAGAAAACCAAATGGGGGTGGGAGACTGTAAGGGAAAAAGCCATGCAGACAGATCAGTGTCAGCCAAGAGAAGACAAAGCATCTCCCCATTGCCAAAGAAGAGGAAAGAAAAACTAACTACCTTTCAGCTTAAATCAGGTATTTCCAGTTAATAAATATAAGCCAGAAATAATTAAATAGCAAGTTCTTTTTTAAAACCAACACAAGGCCCAAAATTAGCAATTCTATTCTCCAGTTATTATTTTCCTTACTAGGTTATTATAAGGCATCCTAAATTTCAAGGTTATGAGATGTCTCAGATTCATAAAAGACAGGCATCTTCTTAGAACAGCCTGCTCAAAAAAAGTAGTCTGGGTGAGGGAGAATAGCAGAGCACACATTTCATACTCTCCAACAAGCCAGCTCAGAAACTTGGTTTGCTGCTATGCAACTGGAACTAGTTAAAGAAAAAGGGGGTGGGGAGGGTACAGAAACCCCAATAGCAGAGGCTGTGCAAGCTGCAATTCTCAAGCCTGGGAAAGAAAGAATTCCAGGGGGACACAGCCTCCCAGAAGCTATAGGGGTCTATTGAGAAGATGGATCTGGGCTCTTTGCTGAGGTGTTCTGTGGAGGAAAAGGGACATAAATGGAAAAAAAAACCCTACAAAACCAAACAGATTTTAAAGGAAATAATTTTCATAATGGGAACAAATGAAGGAACAACTTACCCAGAGTTCTTGGAGGTTTTCAAGACGGGGCAAATCTGTGAGGGCTCTGATGTGGATTTGGTGGGATTTAAGCAGGAGACCCCCCCTCTCAGCTGGGTTGTCCATGTCCCTAACCAGTCCTTCTCAGAGCCAGGCAGAAGCCAGCCACTGGATGTCACCCTGCACTCACTCAGCACTGCACTCCCAGTGTACCATGGCCGGGAAAGCCTTTCTTAAAAGCTTTTTACTTAAGGTAATGACTTCAGAGTAGTACCCTTCTTCAAAGACACAACAGGCTGGAAAGTACACAACAGGCTGTTTTTAAAACTTCTGAATCCCTGCCTAAGGTTGAAAACTTAATATGAAGTTCAGCCAAATAGATGCCATGAGTGCATTTTGAGGCCACATCAAGAGTGCTACGCAACCTTGTTTAAATTCAAACCTGACATGCACTCAGGTCTGCATGTATTTCCCCTGTGCTGGGACAAACTGAACTGAAACAGACTATGAGATCTTATCTAGTGTACATATTACTGAAACAGCATTGGTGAAACTGCTGTGATTTCCACAAAGAAACAGCAAGGACAATGATCACTGTAGGGGGAAAAGAAAGATTCTAAGATCCAAAGCACCCTTCAATGCCTCCTAGCATAATATTGACTCTCCTCTCCTCCTGAAAGCCAGTTCCTGTTTATTTCAGGCAGGTACAGCATGAACACCGAGGGGTCAGAATAGCAAGCTGTGTTCTTCTGGAAGTGAGCTTCACCTAAGAATGTGACAGGCAGGAAGCAGATGCAAGTTCAGTGTCAAAGCTATTGATCTTTAACTGTCAATGCCACATTAATAGTGCTGTCATCTGCAAGCACTCAGAAGTTCCCTACAGACATCCTGTGATCCCCTGCCATTTCTCCCTTCTCCACTAATCCCAGATTTCACCATACACATCCGGGATAATTTTGTTTACCTTTAATGTTAGTGCTGCTAAAATTGCCATACTTCCCTACATTTGTAAAGGGTAGAAACTGAGATTTTTCTCTAAATGCAAGAGTCTTGTTTTTTCTCTTACAGTAATCAGCATTAGCAAAGAGAATTTTAAGTTAACCATTCTGAAAAAAACAAAGTGCTGTTTGATTCAAGTGAATAAATGACAATTGAGGCACACAGTGGATTTTCTCCAGACTAAGAAGACCATGTCAGACTCAACATCTCCACTCTTCTGAGCACACACACCATCTCTTGTGCAAAGAGAATCTTCTCAACATGCCCTCTCAGTGGAGCATTTACACAGTAAGAGATTGCTGTCAGATAGGCCACGGACAAAGACATCAAGAATTGCTTCATTCCTTGTGTAACACCCCAGCAGTCTAACAGATGAAGTTACAATGCCCTATACAACTTTAAAAAGTGACCCTGCCCAAAAGTCATATAATGAAGCTGTAAGTTTATCTAGCCTATCATACCTGAGTTCAGACTGTAGCACAGGTCATCATTGTTTATGTGATGACAGTTTTTACACAAGTACCTGTGGCACTGTGCAGACAAGGTGCTATAAAGCTACAGTGGATTGGAGACCATCCAACAGTTGACCATTACAGACTGAACTCAGGAGACAAGAAGCTTTGCCACTACAATGTTCTTTCACAGCCAGATGCTTTATGAATACCACTAAGTCAACCCTCATACTACCTTCCTCATATTTTCAAGTAGCAAAGACAGGTTCTGATGCCCCCTTTAAGCTTGCTGAGTTATTTTTCTGTACAGAAGAGGTCATTTTGAACAGGGTCTCTGATGGTAACCAGGGAAAAGGCAAAGAGGAATAAAAACACACTGCACACATTCTGTCACGCTGGCTGCCAAAGAAGTACTAGCAAGCTGTTTTTCTGTGGGACTCCAAACATTGCCCCTTGTGCAACATCGAAAAGAGTAATACATGTGTACCTACTCTCTGGCATATGCATCCTGCATTGAAGTATTCTCCTTTCAGTTGTTTTGCTGTCCACAAATAGTATCCATGTGTATATGAAGTATCCATAGCTCATGCAAGCTGGTTAAAGAGCAAACAGGAGCTGTAACCAGCTATGTCTGCAAGTTTTTTCGTAAGGACTTGGGTTAAGGATTAAGTGCAATGTCAAGGACTATAAACACTGGTCTTATTTTATACCACAGAATGTCCAGTTCTGGCCTGGAGCTCCTGCACTGTGATTGAAGAGAAAATGATGGTATTTTTGTGGGGATCTTCATCTTGTGAAGTATAGAGCTGCATCATCCACATCCACGTAGAACTGGCTATGTTAGTATCTGCAAGCAATGACATGAAAAGATGCTTTGAGGAAAACCTCACCTTTTCCACTGGAAAAGTGCTAAATCTCACCTCATTTTTATTCATAGCCACAGCAAAATTTAATATATTTTGTCTGTTGTTTGCAAACACATACTGCCCCAGGTGCTATCTCGGTACTCACAGCTTCCAATGCGTATCGACGCGTAGGGTGCATTCCCACCACACACAGCCCATCTAGAACGGACATATGAAGACCTGACAGCAGCCCTTCAGTACCTGAAAGGGGGTTATTGACACAGTGCCCCTCCGAGTGTCCACTTGGAGTCACCTGGCTCGCTCTGGCACTGCGAGCAGCAAGAGACACTCTCCCATTCCGTGGGGCACTGGGAGGGCGGCTAAGGCTTTCGCCTTGCTCGGGCGAGACACAGAGCGGCGTTGGTAGAAGGAGGAGAGCGGACTCCAGTTGGGGGTAAAATCCAGGTTTGTTGGATAGCTCCAGAATAATGCACAGCCCAAGGAGACCAGCCAACTGAAGACACAGGACTGGGCTGTGCAGTGTGTTATAAAGTGGGGAGGAAACAGGGGAGGGGCTCGCCCCTCTGCCGATGGGGATGCAGGAGGGCGTGGGGAGCAAGGATACAGATAACTAGGGAAACCAGTGGGGATAGTTCGGGGGAGGGACCCCGGTGCCTGAACCAATCACTCGACACCCCATGTGGAATTCTCTGGAAGGAGGGGATGAGTCGCCAAGTGACAGACAGAGCATGGGGAGGGGTCGAGGGAATGACTTAGCGGTTTTTCAGGGAGCGGGGGAAGGAGGCAGGGAGATTGACAACAAGGAGGAGGCACCAAGGGCAGAACCATTACAGTGGGGAAAGCTGGGACCAACCAAAGCACAACTTGTCGTACAAAACCACAGTACAACAGGTTATAAGAAAGATGAGGACAAACTTTTTAGCAGGGTCTGTTGTGATAGGACAAAACTTAGGTGGATTTAGTTTATACATAAAGAAGTTTTTTACAATGAGGGCAGTGAAACTCTGGCACAGGTTGCCCAGAGAGGTGGTGGATATTCCACCTCTGGATACATTCAGGGTCAGGTTGGACAGAATGCTGACTGACCACCTCTACTTGAAGATGTCCCAGGTCTTTGCAAGGAGTTTGACTACATGGTTTTAGATTACATGGCCTTTAAAGAACCCTTCCAACCCAAGTGATTGTTTTTCCCCTGGCTTAGAGCCATGGTTTCATCTTGAAAATAACCTGTACCGACACACACAACAGGTAAGAGGCTCTTTTTGACACACTGCTAAAGCCCATATTTAGTTGCTGGTGTTTTCACGATTGCTAGATAACTCTTACAACCCTAAGATTTATCCCAGTGAGTCACAGATGGCTTATCCAAGGGAGGAATTTTTAATAGCTAATACATGGTATAAGGTTACAGCAGGAAAATGCATGCCAAGGTCACGCATCTAATCCCATTCATAGATTACTTAGACTACAGAGACTTAGAGCAATTCAAAGGCTATCAGCTTTATTAACAATTAACAAAGTGTGTGCACCTAAAACATTTCTAAAGAACAAATCCTGTGTGGGACGGTGTCCTCATCCCAAAGACTTCCCTATAAATAAAAATTTTCTTGTTTTGAAGAAAACTTGTTTCACAAATATCTATTACAGGAAGTATGTATTTAGAGAGGATGCTCAGGTTTCCTTCTGTCAGCTTTCCCTGGTAGCAGTCAAGAGATTGCCTGGTGTCAGTGCTAGTCACAAAATAAATTAACGTCTTGAAAAAGAGAGTTAAGAGGAAAAATGTTTTGAGATTACTGAAGGATTAGCATTCTTTTATTGCCCTCCAAAGGTAAATGAATATGCTATACACAGAATATGCTATAATATACACAAAATACACCATAGCAGATTCAAAGGATTCTGGAAAAGAAAGAGGTTTGACTCATTTTGCATAGCTCAGATAATTTGTTCCTGCCTTGAATTCTTAAAATTAATTAGACAATAACTCTTTCTCTCTTAATTTCAAGCTCATTTATCTTCCTTTTTTTTGTTTTCTTTTTGTTTTGTATTCCTACTATCCAATACCTGGATTGGTTAGTCATATGTAACCCTTTATCCTTAAACAATTCCTAATCCCACATGAAAAGGATGACTTAGCCTGAGACTATGCAGTACATTTAAGAGCTGCTGACCAGAAAATAAGCGCCAGTATTCTGCTTGAAAACTTCTGGCAGAAGACTTCCAGAGCATGTTGCTTCCTTCCTGCTATTATTTTATCTGCCTACATAAATCTGGATTCTGCTGCAGGGAATTATCACACTGTGCTGCTCATTTACATCAGAGCAGTGTATCCAGTGTATGCCACATAGCTGCCCATTGCAAGCAGGAGACAGGGAGCTGCTGCAGAATACCTGCTTCCTGGTAACCAGAGTTCTCAGCCAGCAAATGGCCAGTTTTAAGTGCCTGAGAGAAGGCAGGCAATCCAACACCACCACTCTGATGTGCACACAGCATATTGTGTTCAGCCCATTGTATTCAGCACTGAGAAAAAAAAAAAAAAACCAAAACCAAAAACAATCTCTTGAGATTTATTGCTCAAACACCAACCAACACACATGGACAACCCCAAGTGTATTGTATTAGCAGGGTACCCCAATGTGCAGGAGGAAGAATGATGCATCTGACTCCATATCAGAAGGCTAATTAATTACTTTATTATACTATATTATTCTATACTATATTACACTATATTACTACATCTAAACTGAACAAGAACTAGAACTAAACTCAACTAAAACTCGTGATCGTCTGCTGACCAGACAGTCCGACTCCCTTGGCCCTGATAGGCCAAGGAAACAAAACACCATCACTTTGGGCAAACAAGCTCCATACTTCATTCTACTTTGGCACAACACAGGAGCAGCAAATCAGATAAGAATTGTTTTTGATCATTCTTTTCTCTGCTTCTCTCCCTGCTTCTCTCAGGTTGAGAGAATGTGAATCCCACATCAGTGCTGCACAAAAGGATCCTGAGAGAGGTCCACAGGCAGAAAGGGTTATTAATTATTATAGCAAGGTGTATAGTTAATGGCATAACCTGATTCCAACAGTGAAAGTTACCTTTTTGGGAGGAAAAAAAACCCCTGAATTAAAAGAAGGGTTGGAAACACAGAGGCCCCCAGGTTATTGTTATCTTTCAGGCTTCTCTCCAGTGTAGCAGGTATCCCCCATAATGCTTTTCCCCATCAAGTTCCCTATCAGACATTCCTTCACGCAATGTCATTTGTGCCACATGATGATTCATTGTTCAACTTTGGGCATCATCAGATCTCCTCATTTAAATGGCAACCCCTTCCAAAGAGAGCCCATCTTATACCAATATTGGGCTTTGAAGGTGTAAGGCCACAAAAGCAAGGCAAAAACATTGCCTGTTGTTTGGGAGAAGGTCACAGAGCTGTGAGCAGGAGACTGGATTTTGATTTGCAGATGGAAGGCTGGTGGTACAACACTAGCTCTATTTGAAACAGCTCCTTTAAGAGATATTTCTGGAGCAGGCAGCACACAAATGGGTCAAGATGTGCTATAGACTATTTTAAATGTGAACAAAGAGTCTGAGCCTTAAGGTCACATTTGCAAAATAAGCTGAGATCAGTAGATGTCTCTGTTATCACCCTTTGTTTTCATCACAATGTTTCTGCATAGCAAGAATGTGAAGGCAGGGTGAAAGGACTGGAAGTCTGTGTCACTGACTCTCCAATTAAAGCTCAGCACTGCAGCCTAACAATGTCCCATTCTGGATGCTGAGTCAGCCTTCAGGCTAAGACATCGCTTTAACCTACCTCTACTTCCAGTTCAGCTTGCCATGCAGCAGGCTAGCTGTCATATTACTGAGAAAAGAGCTTAAAATGTATTGTAAAAGTTCTTTCATGCCCTTTGTCTAATTGCCATAATGCTTCTGGGCCAAATTCAGAATAACTTAATGTAATGTCAAGAAAAGCAATCACATAACCACAATACATATTTCCACAAATAAAGCTTGTCTGGTGCAAATCCTTGCAACTATTAACATTACACAAAAGTCTTCCTTTCACTTATTTCCTCTGTGTTAATGAAACCCATCTAATAATCTAGACCTAGGATTGAAGACTCCAGATATAATTTCAAGATGGAAATGCTAATTGTATTTTGCCATACATATGCAAAACAGCATATAACTAAAAATATTGAGGATGGATGAAGGCAAGTACTTTAAACCTAACACTCAATTTGGTTTCTAACACAGGAAGTTGTTAGTTGTAAGCCAAACCATGCTGGCCTCTGAGAAAGGACCTTCCTCTTCCACTCCACTGTGAAGTGTTTCAGATATTTAGTAAACTTTTTTTTTTTTTTTTTTTTTTTTTTTTTTTTTTTAAAAAAAAATCTTNTTCTTTTTTTTTTTTTTTTTTTTTTTTTTTAGCAAAATGCACTATTGTGCAGGACAACCATTCTTTCAGAAATGCAGCCTACTTATTCACAGAATGCTAATGTGTTTCCAAAACCCTGTAACCATTAGCTTTGTAATGAGAAAGCAAGCATGGTCTCACAGTAATCACAAGTTCTGTATGACAGTGTCTATCTATATATACAATTATTGGATTGTGCACTAGTACACCAAAGTTTACAGCACACTATCCAGGCTCTAATATCTAAAAAAGAAAGCTTTGGGTAAAACTAACATGACCTTAAAGGATCAAGCCTTTATTGCAACATTTACAATGTCTGCTGTGTCAGAGGTTATGTTAGGGAGTTTATTGAGGTTATTTGCCTGTATAAAGGCCCAAAGATTGGATTCCTAAACATCTGTGATATGCTACAATAAACTGCCAAAATAATGATTTTATTTTACAGCTAATTAGTGTTACATAGCCAAGTATAATTATGTAGCCAGCTGGGCTTTTGTAAATTCTTTACCCCTGTAAGAGCAGTGTTATTTGCTTCTTGATAGACGTGTGCAGCAATTAATCTGGGGTTTTTCGGGGTCCAGACCTGCTAGCTCCTTCCCCTGGATCAATCCCACATGGTCAGGAGTAAATGATGGAGAGATGCTCTTCCTCCTTGGGCACCTTGTCCTAGTTTATTACATGGGTAGGAGACACCAGTAGCCCAGGTGACATCCAGGTGAAGAAGACACCAATGCCCCCTCCCAAGGGGGTTTTTAAGGGGCAAGTACTGGAAGTGGACTGTAGCCAAAGGGAAGCAAGTGAGGAGGGTCTGGGGGGGGTGGGAGTAACCAAGGGAGAAACCACCCACTGAGGCTTAGGGGAGAAAAAGGGGGCAAACCACACGTGATACAGATCATGTGGACAGTGCAAAACTGTGTAAAACAGCTAAATAACTATCTAGTGCAATACAACAGACATGTTGTTCTGACACTGAACTGCTAGGGAAATAACCAACTGTCCCCATATGGTCTTCATACTGTTCTCCACAAACCCTCAAGCAAGGAGTTGTATAATTAGATACCTTAAAACAATTCTCATCTGCTTTGAGCTGGTTTATCACTTAGTCAAAAGGAGTTACCAGTAGTGTTCTTAGTCTGGTTTACATTTCCTAGCTTCCAATCAGCTGGCACATGAAACAAACCACTGACAGAAGTTCTGATTTAGGCATACATTTTTTTGAGTAAATGAATACTGCTTATAGTTTATCTGGATCTTTTTTGTAAACACAGCCAATCTTTATATTTGTTTTCCTTAAATTTAAGACTTTAAAGGCCCCTGTGATAAAAGCTTTCTCCTCCACCGTTTTCATAAACAGCCACAGAAATAAACTGTTGAGCCATTCTGTAAAGGTTCAGTTCATAATTACCATATAGCTATTGAAGATATTTCATTTAAAAAAAGAAAAATATTAAAGCCCTTCAAGTCTCCTCAAGCAGTTTAAACATTCACTTTTAAAACTAAGTTGCTGCTTTAGGCCCCACAATAGCTCAGCATTTGCATCCATTTCTTGACAGCAATGTGCATTAACCTACTTCTAGTTTGTTCATATACACAAGAATCAACTCTTATACTTGCAGCCCAGAATTCCCCAGAGTCGTTTTCATTCATTAGTTTTGAGTGAACATAAATCGACTGGCCCTTCTTAATATTAATGAATCTGCAGTCTGAAGGGTTATAAGTCATTTTTACTCTTACAGGCGAATTGGTGTCTGGGGAAAAAGAAAGCAATAAAAGAATGAGGTAGATGAATTCAAATACATACATACTTTAACAGAAATATAAATACACATGACCTTGTAGTAAAACTATTTCTACATATAAAAGTAGGTTATCTTGAAATAGTTAAAGTCTCCAAGAATTTGTTCTGTGCATTTTTCTATTTCCCAGTAACCAAAATAACAGCTTTAGAAGCAATTTCAGCACTGAAAGTTAGAAACCCTCTCTACACTTTTCACTTAATTGAAAAATGTCCCTTTACAAAACCCATTTTTTGGTAAAATTTGCATGTCACATTCTACATAGCCAATTGACAAGACAAATATATGACAGAGCTAAACAAGCAAAGTAGTTTTCCCTTCACCCCCACCATTATTTTTACAACTATTTTGCCCTCAAAGTTAAAGCAAATTTACTTACAGACACAGTCATCATCAGTACACAGATTCTTGCTGGTAAGCTTCTCCATAAAAATTCCAGTTGTGAGAGGACACATTAATCTTAGACACAAAAGTAAAATCCTCAAATAAACACTTTGTGTCACTTTTCTGTGCTGCAGCACTTGCTGAGTGTGTGCCAAGTCCAGCAATCCCCATCTTTTATGGAAGAGACAGACACCTGGACAAACACACCAGGCTAATAGAAAGGGGCTGTGGCAGCATTCCATGCCACCAGAGGAGCTGTAGGCAGGGGGAAAACCTCAGGGCGGACTCATAAAGCTGAATCCCCTCCCAAAGCCATTCTGTATTAACATTTTAATCAGCAACTGTATTATTTAAACCCTCTAACCTAACCTAGAGCTGTCCATAGTCTTAATCGTACTTCGAGCAAAGTCTGAGAATGAAAATTAAGTCAGACCCTGGTAAGAAGCAAATGAAATTACATCCTTCTTAATCCTCCTGTCCTTAATTTTCACAAATGCTCACTGACAAGCACAATCTTCTGTGGACCAAAAACCCTCAGTGGCAGAGATTCCCCTGTTCCTGTCTACAGAAAGGACCTACTGGGACAATAGCAGATGGATGCAATGTAACAAATGATTAGGGAGCTGCAAGGCAGTAAGAAGGCTTTTCAAGTCATCAATTAAAATTTGAAATCTAAGAACTCAAGCACTGCATACTTGTACAGGCAAGATCCCTTCCACAGGGAGATGCAGTCAGAGCAAAGCACAGAGGTCACGCCAGGATAGCAATCATTTCACTTTTCCTTACCTAGCTGAACTCCGTTGAGGGTTTGCAGGTCCCAGACACTAAACAGTGCCACAGGCTGACTTAAAAGGTCCCCTTTACAACCTCTTTACAACAGCACCACAGTCAGTCTACAGGCTGGTCTGGATTAGCACTGAGAAATAACCAAGGGCAGGTTTGGAAATTCCCGAATTGCACTCCAGGGAACCAGTGTTCCCCCATTCCTGAGGAGGCCTGAAGAGCTTGTGGCTGTACCAGCTTTCAGTTCCCAGACAGAACAGCAGAAATTGCCAGCTGTCATCAAAAATCCTACTCTTTTAAAAGAAAGTGCATCATGCAACTTCTAGCATCACCTTCCCATCACAGCTGACCACACCACCTTCTCCTCTAGCCTTCCAGCCCATTACTCTTTCCTTCAGCCTCCTGTAGGTTGTGTCTAACTTCTTTGGCAGACAGCTCCAAACCCTGCAAGTGAATAAAGGTGAAAAGCAATGGTAGTCATGTGCACATGAAGTAGTGGGAGGAAATGACAGCATAATTATTATCTATAAATTTCTAACTGCAGGAGGAAAAATCCAAGGTTATGATGGAATAACTGTCATTTTTACTCTTACAGGCACATTGAAATGCTTTTCATCTGCAAGTATTAGAATACTTGTGAAATCACACATACACGAAATCACCAAAAAGAATGAAAAAGTACATAAATGGAGATAGGACAACAATTGAAATGACTGTGAAGAGACATCATTTTGCAATGTACTCTGTGAGCAGGTGAAACTTCAATTTCCTAAGTCTTTTGCAAATAAAGGTGGCTTATGTTGCAGATATAAAACACTACAACTTTTTTAAGTGATTTTTTTTTCTGAAATATTTAGAACGGTTACAACTCACAATACTATATCTGAGTACTTGATTGCATTCAATGTATTTCATGTCACACAAAACCTATAAAGTTTTTAACAAATGAGAAAAAATAAAGTAAATCAAACCTGAGAAACACAGAAGCATTAGGACATGTATTTTGGAAAAGCCTGACTAAAAACCTGAAACTTTTATTTTTCCTCTCAGAACTTGCTTCTACTGCCAGCCACCAAGATAAAACCAAGTTGAATCACATTACTACCAAACTGCAATCAATTTCTAACTATACCTGGGGAAGAAAAACACTAATGATAAACTGTATTTCCTAAGTGAAAAACAGCTGTCCCCTTGATAATGAGGTTGAATGCTGTATTTATTCTGTATATGCTGGCATTCAGCATCTCTGATCATACTTCTGCTCTAGAAAGAAAGCTATTTTTAGCACTCACTTCTGGGAAATAAGGATCACCTTAAAAGTTCTTAAACTGAATAAAGCCCTGCAAGGCTAATCAATAATGAGACAGACGAGGAAAAAACACAGCTCAAAAACATCATATTTATATTTTATTTTATAAAAATTAGTATTTCAACAGAAAAAGTTACTATCTGGGTGATCTGTGGAAATTTTACATGTGCCCTGGTCACTGTGGCAATTCTGTTTGAATCTTATGTTTTCTGTAGAAAACAGCAAACATGCTAGCTGACCAGAGTATCAGGATTTAAAAAAAAAAAAACCACCTATCCACAGAACTCCTTTACAGGAGCATATAGTTATTTCTTTGCATAAGTGATTTTCATGGCATGAGATGGAGTGATCTTGAATCCTTGGAGAGCATCTCGAGCAGCCCCTGCTTGGTTCTCATTTTCAAACTCCACGAATGCGATGTCATGGCGCCCTGGCACTAAGCGTACTTCTTTGAATCCAGGAAACCTTTAAAATAAGGTGAGAGTCAGAAAATATTTCTTAGCTCAATAATACATCTCTCTTCAGTAGCTTCTTACCAGAAGTATCTACTAGTGCAAAAGTTATTGCTAATGAAAGATTTAAATTGAAGGGTTTTACATGTTCTATGTCTCAATTAAGGAATATTATGTGGAAGCAATTTAATCAGAGCTGTACACATACAGAAGCAATCTAACTAGTTTTAAAACTGCTCCTTCTGTCCTATGGACTTTAGTATTACAGTCATCAGCTTAAATCCAGTCCAAATTGATAGCAGATAAATTACACAATCAAAACCAGCTACAAAAAAGATCGGATTTGCTTTCTAAACCAAGTCATCAGAACTGACATCTGTAACCTTGGCAGTAAGACACACAACTGAAATACCTTCAGAAGAAACTCTTATTTCTAAAAAGTGAGCTTGCCAACTGAGAAAACACACACAGGTTACAGAAGAATTCAAAGGAGAACTCATTTCTATTCAAAACTTACTGATTAAATAACATGGACAGCATCATCTCATTTGTTTCCTCAGGCAAATTATTAAGGAAAAGGATATAGTTTGGTGGGTTATCAGGCACCTGCAACAACAGAAGATCAAAGCTCAGAAGACTATACATAGTTGCATATAGTTCCTTTGCATCTGTCTGCATGATTATTTGAACCAAGACTTACATTTCTTTAGTTTTGCTCATAAGAGTCTATCTAGGCTTCACCACACCTTTATCAATATGGAGACAGAGCCCCTTTGTTCTTTTACATGGATATATTAATTTGGAGAGGTACTTACTTCCACAAAAATCACAATACCATACTGTCTTAGATATCCCATTTAAACTCAACTAGTCAAGAGCTGACACTGCAGTACTCTCTGCATCCAGGTGCCACAGTAGTGGCTGCACTGCTATTCAAGGCACCTGTAAGGCAGTGGTAGAATGTATGAAGGACTCACATCCTTCCTGAAAGTGGTGGGAAGCTTTTTAAGCCCTGTTTAAGCTTTCAAGCCCTGTTTACCTGCAGTACAACCAAAATACTGAGTATCTCTGGGCAATCAAAACTCACAAAATCCACCTGGTTTTATTACAGAGCTCAATTAAAATGTCTTAATTGGATACCCCTTTAGATTTAGAGCTTTAGTCTTGTAACAGATTTGCCTGCTAATATGAATTTGTAGCCACCCACCACAGATAAGGCAGAGTAGTCATTTGCCAATACTGGAATCTTCAAGTCATCAAGTACGTTATAAATATAAAAATAAACTGGACACCCCAACTTCAAACATTCTCAAAGCAGTGCCAAATAAAAAGCCTCAGCAGAACAATCTCCTTCTACTGATGGAAATATTCCAGGTAGTGCCATCAGAAAATAAACTTCTGAAGTTCAAAGAAATACCCAAACACTCAGTGTTGTGCTTTGATGCAAACTGACATACACATATTGTGCCTGAAAATCCAGGGAGCAAGACCTTTTCCCCTGTTGATTATGTACACAATGGCAGTACTCAAGAAAGATGTAGGGCAGGGCAGGCAAAGATATTCTTCTATGGTACTTGCTCTACTGCAAATCCTGGCTCTTTACCACTTTCACTTCTAACATGAATCATTTAGAAAGTCACTGAGCAGACAAGATGAATGAAGTGTAGGGAGTTGTTCCTACATCTCCACACAATTCTCTGGAAAATAAGACACTTGTGAGAAAAAAGAAAAAGTGAGCAGAGAACCCCCAAACTCCTGAAATAAAGCTTTTAGGCAGATATTTTGGCATCCTGTGTTGTCTTCCTTTTCTTTATCTGCTGCTAGAACAAAGTAAGTTAAGGGGAAATCATTAGCAATGAAAAAAAACTGATACTAAGCACAGTTGAAATTTAAGAATCCAGTATGATTTGATAATAGTGCTGTTTTCTGTATAGTAATGAGAAACTGCAGATTCTTATTTCCTGTCAACCAGATACAGTAAAAAAGGGATTTGTTTTGTTTGTTTACTGTCATGTAGCTGTTAGACAAATGTCTCATAGGACAAAAACAAAGCTGTGAAATATATCCTCAAGTTTCCATGTGTAACAAATTACTATTCATAGAGAATAATTATAACATTAGTGCTTTAGTGATAAAAATAATAAACATTACCTGATTCTGTGGTGTAGTCCCTGGGGCACTGGCTGAATTCTGTGTTGCCCCCTAGCAAACAAGAACAAATTAGTTTTACAAAGATGTTCCATTAGAAATAAACAGGCACATATCACTGTGTGTCTCTACAATTGAAGACATATGTTAAAGGTTTTTTTGAGCTGCAATCCAAGGAACATTTGATGCCTATGAAATACTTCCCAAAGGGAACAAATCAAATTTGAATTTTGCTTAGCTCCAAAACCAGGCAATCAAAAGAAATAATATCAGCACTACCTGATCAATCTAATGGCTGAGTCAAGTATTTCTCCACATTACAGAATTTCATTTAATAGACAGGGAGGAAGTAGTTTTGAAAATGAAGTCCTAGACAGGAATCCTGGTTTCAGCTGGGAGAGAATTAATGTTCTTCTTAGTACAGTGTGTTTTGGATTTAGAATGAGAGTAACACTGATAACAAACTGATGTTTTGGTTGTGGATAAGTAGTGCTTGTTTGTATCAAGGACTTTCCAGTTTCCCATGCTCTGCTAGTGTGTAGGTGCACAAGAGGCCAGGAGGGAGCCAGGACAGCTGACCAGAACAGGCCAAAGGGACATTCCATAGTACAGAAAATCATGTCCAATATATAAACTGGGGGGATCTGGTCAGGTGCCTTGATGGTTTCTGCTATACTCCAACACAAAAACTACTAAATGTTGTTACTTTAGGCAGGCCAACCCTTAGTGGAGATAAATTCCAACCTAACTCCTGTTAATCTAACATGAAACATCTAATATCTAACGAATTGTAAATGAATTGTCTTGTTCTCATTTACCATTCTTCTGTCCTTATTAGGCAACATGGAATTTCATGAAGAGAAAAGCTGGTTGGGCACTTGAAGCCAGTACCAGAGATAAGCACACTCTCCTTTTTTTCCTTTTCTTAAGAGGCTAGTTTCTACTTTGGTTTGTTGCACCTTTGCCCTACATCTTTATTTTCATCTGGTAATAGTAAAGGAGGACAAAAAAAAGGAACAGCAAGGACTAAATAACCAGCCCCCTCTCCTTCAACTTCTAATAAATGCTGAAGAGCTCTAAATAATCAACAGACCCCAATTTAGGGAATTGAAAAGTAACAAAAGACAACACCAAGTCCGAAAAAAATTATTTAGAATAGCTGTTGTGTGGGGTTTTTTGATGGTGGGTTTTTTTTTGTTTGATTTTTTTTGAGTTTTGTTTGTTTGTTTGGGTTTTTTGTTGGGTTTTTTTCTGAACAGAGAAGCAGCTTACCTGGATAACCTTTTTATTTGGTGCATTTGCTGACTGTTCCAGAGTTTTGGCTTTCTTCTTTTCCTTTCTTTTTTCCTTATCAGCAAAAGTCCCACGCATTTTAGAGATGATATCGGAGTCTGTTTTTGCATACTGAATACGCTTTTTAAAAGAAAAAAGAAAAACAGAGTATATTCTGCAGTTAATAATACTGAACATTTTGCACCACTTACATTAACTGTGTATTTACACTTTTTTTTTCTCAGAAACCTTTTAAATTAAAAACATTGTTAAAAAAAGTAGGTACACTTATAGAGTAACCAATTCTCATAGTTTTTTCTGAACACAATTACAGAAGTCTAAAAAAAAACCCTAATATGGAAATTGCTAACTTTAGCTTATTGAAATCAGAACTCCACTAATCTAACAACATTTTTAACATCTGTCAAGGTAGCATCTACAGAGAGGTACATTTGAGCCACACAGAGGACATCTGAGAAAATCAACTTCTATAAAAACTGTGAGTTTTCAGTCTCATTTTAAAGGGAATTAAAATTTGACAGTGATTTCTCAGATCTCTGCAGAAATGTAAATTCAGCAAAACCCAAACTTCTTAGACAGAAAAGGCAAGTATCCACTTTAATCCCAACAGGATTGCATAAATGCTGCTGTTCTTTTGACAAAGGCCCCCCACAGCTGAAGGTTAAGCAGATCCAGGTATAACTATACCAGTTTGAAGCATTATTATTTATGCACACAATCCTATTGTTTTTCCTATCAGAGACTACCTCAATACAAAACTACACAACAGCCTAAGATTTTTTTAATGCTTTTGTTTAGTGCTTAGAGTATATAGGCTGCAGACAATGTTCAAAGAGGGAAGTACATTAGAAAGCTTATGAAGCTTCAATCCTTTTATTTCTTGCTGAGTTCTACTGAGCACAAAACTGAGCACTGGTGGACTGAGTTTGCAAAATTCTGTGTTAAGGATTTAATTAGAGAATCTGAAGGTGTTAAGGCAAATAGCTTGTGGCTCAGCAGCACAACTGCTCCCTTCAGTGCTCAAAGCCATGAAGTGACAGCCAGTAGAGTTGTACCCATCCACTGCTGAAGTCCTGGGCCATTTGCATGTATTGTTACACCTCACCAACAGCTGCAGAATGAAGAGATGCCTAATTATCCAAGCAGGCAAGAACAAATCAGGTCAACTGTGCTATTCTGCATGTTATGAAGTACATTACCAAATCATGTTTTATCAATCAGCACTATATTTGCTTCACTGAAGTTATACTGAAGTACAGTTACTTGGTTTGGTGATCTACAGTCAATCAGAAGTAGCCATCAATTAAAAAAAAAAAAAACCAGTGTTCACATCTGGAAAGCAAACTGGAGATCTTCACCCTTCTCACTGTTACCTCAAAAAGGAAGCATCACATTCTAGCTATTCATTACCAATCTAAGAGTAGTTAATGTTACTCTACATAAAGTAACTGAAAACTAATCTAATTTCAATAATCTTACAGAATTAATTTAACCAGTTCAATGGAAGACATGATGAGTAAAATGAAAGGATTTAAGATCTTAAAAACTACAATCCAGCATAGAAAAACAAAAAGTCCCCAACTAAAAAAATCTAAATGTTAAATTCAAAGTATATGTGTTGTAACTGTAGTCTCTTCAGCATCCCTCCAGCTTGCACAAATGCAGATACTCATCAGGATGTGACCTGAGTAATCCTTTGGTAACAAATAAATATATATATATACACACACACAAGAGTTCATTCCCAAGGTGCAAGTACCAAAACACTGCAAAGGTAACAAAATAACTTACCATAGGTTTCCCATAAAAGGGAAAGCCTTGCAGCTGTCTCAAAGCATTGGTAGATGATCCAAGTTCTTTAAATATAACAAATGCCTGTCCTCTCATCTTCATGGTCTTTAAAGCCACAATGTCGACCACATGACCGAACTGTGAGAACAACGCGTACAGGGACCTCTTCAGCTCTGGGGACCAAGAGAGAAACAGATTATAACAGGTTACATGCAAATGTCCACTTCCACTGAGTCTGCTGTCCTTTGGGTACAGTGTTTTTTACAAGCCTTAGCTCACACAGTGAGTACCTGAGTTTGTCAAAACTGTTGCATCATCACAAGTTTATTTGACCAGGTTTTGTAAACTGGTGTGCAACATTTGGTTTCATACTTCAAGGATTCAGGTAGTGAAGAAGTTGTAGTGCCATCCATTCTACCATTCCAAAGGAGTAACAATTCCATAAAGATATGTAAAAACATATTTTCATTCACCTATATGCACATACACTCTCTCACACAATCAAGTATGAGGCATGACAGCCATCTCGGACTGATCAGAAAGTCAGCAGTAAACAGATATGATGGAAAACAAGAATGCAGCAAAATAGTAACTACCTAAAGGCTAATTAAAGTTGGAAACTTTGGTTGTAACTACTTAATCAATTTTCTCACTCACATGAAGTATTTTTTCATATTCTGGATCCAAATTATTTTTTTATGAGACTACTGCAGCTTATGGTTGTGTTGGATTTACTTTAATTATCTACATAACCTGAATACATGCCAAATTAAACCTTAGTACTATCCAAATCAAGCTAAATAATTAATCTGTACTGTGTAAGCATTCCAACACAAAAAACCTTACATTTGAACTATTTCAGCAATGTAAGAATGCTGTCTCTTCTTTATTGCTGTTGAGACTTGGTAATACCAGTCCACTGTCACTTTTCCCACCTGCTCCTGACTAACTATAGTGTGGTACCTTTTTTATTAAAAAAAGGTTTTCTATCAAAACACTTTCCCTAAAAATTACTTCAAGACCTGTATTAAAACAGAAAGTGATTTGTAATCTTAGCAGGTAATTTAACACCCTGTATTTAACCCATGGCAATCCTATGAGATTTAACAAGACCAAGTGCAAGGTGCTGAACCTGGGTCAGGGCAACCCCCAGTATCAATGCAGGCTGGGGGATGGACAGATGGAGAGCAGCACTGAGAAAGACTTGGGGTGATGGTGGAGAAGGGACTGGACATGGGCTGGACAGGTGCACTCACAGCCCAGAAACCAGCCATGTCCTGGGCTGCATCCAAAGCAGGGTGGACAGCACCCTGTGAGGGAGGAGATTCTGCCCCTCTCAGAGGAGACCCCACCTGCAGGGCTGCACCCAGATCAGGGGCTCCCAGCACAGGGAAGGACATGGAGCTGTTGGTGCAAGGCCAGGAGGCCACCAAGCTGGTTAGAGGGATGGAGCACGTCTCCTGTGAGGAAAGGCTGAGAGGTTTGGGGTTGTTCAGCCTGGAACAGAGAAGGCTTAAGAGTGATCTAACTTTGGCCTTCCAGTACCTGAAGGGAGCCTACAAGATGGAGAAGGACCATTTCCAAGGGCTTGGAGTGACAGGACAAGGGAGAATGGCTTCAAACTGAGAGGAGGCTTAGATATGATATTGGGAAAATATCCTTTCCTGTCAGGGTGGTGAGGCACTGGAACAGGTTTCCCAGAGAGGCTGCAGACTCCCCATCCCTAAAAGCGTTCAAGACTGGGCTGTAGGGAGATCTCAGCAACCTGACCTGAAGGGAGGTGCATTTGTTTGCTTTAGCTACTGTTTCCTTACAAGAGAGCGCTTGCCTAGAGCTCGGCTCAGGACCACCTCCTGCTCAGCACTTCAGAGACCTCCGGGAGCTCCTAAAAGCCCCTTTTAAAGACAAGCACCGCGTGCAAGTGCATGACCAGGCTTCACTGGACAACCAGAGGCGACCGGCAGCCCCTCGTACCTTCCTTCTTGATCTTGTCATTGATGTTGTTGATGTAGATAGTGTGGTTCGGCCTGATGTCCATTCTCGGCGGCACCCGCGAACCTGCCTGCGGGCAGAGTACACAGGAGAGGCCTTAGCGAACCCCCGGCCGCGACAGCCGCCAACGCCGGCGACACCTCACAGCCCCGGGCAGCGGCACGGCGAGTGGCGGGCGCCTCGTCTGTCGGTGTGCCCGCCCGCAGGCCGCACACCCGCCCCGCTCCGGCCCTTTCCGGGCGCACGAGGGCTGCGACGGCAGGACAGGAACTCCAGAGAGGGAACTCCAGAGCCAGCCCCTCCCCGCGCCCACCTGGATCCCAGATCCCGGAGCCCGGCTCCCGGAGCCGCTCGCCGCCCCTCTCCTGCTCGGCCTGCGCCCGCGATGGCGGCCGGCACGTCCCGCCCGGCCGGGACGCAGCGCAGGCGGCAAAGCCGCTCCCGGAGCAGTCGATGTGCCGAACGCCTATGGCGCCGATGGGGAGCGGCGGGATGAAAGGGAGGAAACGGGATAAAAGCGGGACGGGGATAAAAAGGGATTAAAGCTTCTTGTCGGCCGAAATGGGCTTTTTTTTTTTTTTTTTTTTTTTTTTTTTTTTTTTTTTTTTTTTCTCCCGTTTGTTTTTTCTCTCTTTTTTTAATAAA
>VZRH01003992.1:415-35312 GCA_013397555.1 Urocynchramus pylzowi
CCCGCTCCCAGCTGTCCTGCCGGGTCCGTTCCCGGTCCATTCCCGGTTCATTCCCGCTCCCAGCTGTCCTGCCGGGTCCATTCCCGGTCCGTTGCCGGTCCATTCCCGGTCCATTCCCGGTTCATTCCCGCTCCCAGGTGTACTGCCGGGTGCGGCCGCTCAGCCGGGCAGACCAGGAATGCTGCATCGAGGTCATCAACGGCACCACGGTGCAGATCCACCCCCCCGAGGGCTACCGCGTCTTCCGGAACGGCGAGTACCGCGAGGTAACACCGTGATTCCTGCCTGGAATTCGCCTGGAATTCCTGCCCCGTCCCTGGAAGTGTCCTTAAAGCAGCCTGGCTTAGCGGGAGGTTTCCCTGCCCCTGGCAGTGGGGCTGGCTTTGAGGTCCCTTCCCACCCAAAGTTCTGGAATTCCATGGATTCTATCCAGCTCCTGCTCGCCAGGTTTCACCCTGATTTGTGGCACTTGCAGAGTGCAAAATCCTAAAGTTTTCCATCCAAAAACCCATCTAGGACAAAAACCATCACTTCCTGCTCCGTCAAATCAATGGGAAGGACCTTAAAGCTCATCCCATTCCATGGGAATCCACCATCCCAGACTGATCCCACCTGGCCTTGGACGTTCCACAGCTTCTCCGGGTGGGAATCTTAGCTGGGATGTGGAATATTTTGTTTCCAGTTTCAGCTGGAAAATTCCTATGGGAAGGGCATTAAGGGGTCTTCAAAGGTTTAAATAAAACAGGCAAAGCTTAATTAATGGAATGTTAATTTAATTAAACGAGGATTTCAGACATTTGGAATTTGGGTATTTCCCCAAGGAAGAGTTTTGGTGGAAAAATGACCATCAGAGATTAAAATTTGCTTTAAAATTCATAAAAATAATTCATTAAAAAATAAAACCAGCTTGAAATTTAGGATCATTAAAATTAATTTCAAAATTAATTAAAATAATTCATTAAAAAATAAAACCAGCTTGAAATTTAGGATCATTAAAATTAATTTCAAAATTAATTAAAATAATTCATTAAAAAATAAAACCAGCTTGAAGTTCAGGACTGAAAACTGAGGCTGGACTGGAAAAAGGTCCGAAATAAACAAAATGCCATGAGGGAACAGCTCCACTTAGGCCATGGTGGATGTTCCTTTGCTTGGATTCGGGGGTGGAGCTGAAGGGAAATTCCAGCTTTTGGCTGTCCCTTGGGAATTCTCCCCTCCGTGGCATCCTCCAGGCCGTGGAGCTGGAATTCCAGGGTGGTTTTCCCTCTCTTGGCAGACCCAGTATTCCTTCAAGGAGGTCTTTGGCACGCTGGTGGTGCAGAAGGAGCTCTTTGACGTGGTGGCCAAGCCCCTGGTGGAGGATCTGATCCGGGGCAAGAACGGTGAGCAGAGCTCTTCTCCTGTGTCCCCATTCCCGGGATTTCAGGGCTCCCCAGGTTTGGTTGGAATTGGGGTTCAGCCCCTCACACCACACCCCTGGAAGCTCTTTCTGGAATGGGAATCCTGGGGTGGTTTGGGTGGGAATGGGTGATCCAGGGCTCCTGAGGTTTGGTTGGAATGAAGGAAATTGATTGAATGGAATGAAGGAAATGAAGAAAAAATTGGAAAAAAATTGGCAAATACTTAATTAATGAGGTCATTGCATCCCACTGAAATTCCCAATCTGTTCCTGTTGTTCTAACAAGAGATTTCAGCTTGGAATTCCCTTGGAAGCTCTTTCTGGAGTAGGAATCCTGGGATGGTTTGGGTGGGAATGGGTGATCCAGGGCTCCTGAGGTTTGGTTGGAATGAAGGAAATGAAGAAAAAATTGGAAAAAAATTGGCAAATACTTAATTAATAAGGTCATTGCATCCCACTGAAATTCCCAATCTGTTCCTGCTGTTCTAACAAGAGATTTCAGCTTGGAATTCCCTTGGAAGCTCTTTCTGGAGTAGGAATCCTGGGATGGTTTGGGTGGGAATGGGTGATCCAGGGCTCCTGAGGTTTGGTTGGAATTGGGGTTCAGCCCCTCACACCACACCCCTGGAAGCTCTTTCTGGAATGGGAATCCAGGGATAGTTTGGGTGGGATTGGGTGACCCAAGACTCCTGAGGTTTGGTTGGAATCCACCACACACCACACCCCTGGAAGCTCTTTCTGGAATGGGAGTCCAGGGATGGTTTGGGTGGGAATGGATGATCCCATGCTATGGAAGTGTTGTTGGAGCAGCCTGGCTTAGCAGGAGGTGTCCCTTCCTTTGGCAATGGGATTGCCTTCAAGGTCCCTTCCCACCCAAAGCGTTCTGGAATTCCATGAATTATGCATCCAAATCCTTCTCCCTGCTCTCCCAAGTTTTCCCATGGTTTGTGGGAGTTGCAGATTGCAAAGTCAGCATTTTGGGCTTTTAGCAAAGCACATTTTCAACTCCCAAAAAAGCAACAAAGGGCAAAAAAAAACCCAAAAAAAACCCCATCAAATCTATGGGAAGGACATGAAAGCTCATCCCATTCCATGGGCAGGGAAACCTTCCAGCATCCCAGGGTGCTCCAAGCCCCATCCAATCTGGAATATTCCAGGGATGGCACAACCCATGCCAGGGCTGGTTCGTGGCTCTTGGAGAGGATGATGGATATTCCCAGCTGTGACCATCAGCCAGAGCTGCCAGCACTTTGGATGGTGTGGGATATTTGGGGTGGGTTGTTGGTTTTTTTCTTCCCAATCCCGTTGATTTCTCCCTTTTCCCTGCATTCCCAGGTCTCCTGTTCACCTACGGAGTGACGGGCAGCGGGAAGACCCACACCATGACAGGATCTCCGGGGGATGGGGGGCTCCTGCCCCGCTGCCTGGCCATGATCTTCAACAGCATCGGCCCCTTCCAGGCCAAGAGATTTGTGAGTGGCTCCCCAGATCCTCCCCACAGCCCCAAATCCATGGATTTCTGCTCCAGTCCTGCCACTGGAGGGCTTGGAAGAGGAACAAAAACCCCCCAGGCCAGGCTCCTCGTTCCACAAGGGTTTGAATTTGTGGGAATGCTTTGAAAGCATTCCGTGGTTTGGTGCTTATTGCCCAAGCCCATCCTAGGAAAAATCTGGTTAAAAACACATGGCAAGGAATCCAGCCAGGAATATTTCAGTACTGATGGCCAAGGTGTTCCCTTCCTCGTTAGGATGGGTGATTAATAAGCATATCTTTAATTAACTAGGTGGTTGTATACCCCTGAAATTCCCAATCTATTCCTGCTGTTCTAACAAATGATTTCAATGTGGAGGAAGCAGTTCCATAGCTTTTTTTTTTGCCCTGGAAACACTGAAAAACACTGGTTTGATGCTCCATATTTCCATATTATTCCACTTCATTTCAGGAATTCCCATAAAACCAAAAATTAATTGTCTCCTCATGAAATTAGGGATATTTTTCCAAAGGCATGCACTTGTGGTACCTAAAATATACTGGCTGAAATAATCCTGGAATTCTCATCCTTGGGATCTTTTCTAAAACATTATTTTGAAAATTGTTTCTGTCAGATCTTGCTGGGTCGAGTGCCAATGAGAGGCATGATATTAATAAATTAACACCAGCCTAATCGGATTTAATTAATTAATCAAATAAAGCTTTGTTGGCCAGCACCTGGATGTTGGAATTGACTGAAATTCCTGGTTTTTCCCTCAGGTTTTCAAGCTGGATGACAAGAACGGGGTGGATGTGCAGAGCGAGGTGGAGGCTCTGTTGGAACGCCAGAGGAGAGAGGCCCTGCCCATCCCAAAAACTCCAGCTGGGAAGTGAGTGACTCTGGGAATAGAGAGGGAATTTATTAAATTAAGAAATGGGATTTAACTTCTCTTGGGCTCTTCCCTTGAAGAGATGAAGGAAAAAAATGGGAAAAAAAAGGCAAATATTTAATTAAGTAGGTAACTGTATCCCACTGAAATTCCCAATCTATTCCTGGTGTTCTAACAGGTGATTTCAGCTTGGAGAAACCCATTCCATAGCTTTTCCCCCTCAGAAGTTTTGGCCTTTTCCCCCTCAGAATTTTGACATTTTCCCTCTCAGAATTTTGGACCTTTTCCCCCCAGATTTTGAACAGGATCTTCAAGTTGCTATCGTCCCATGTGCAGGGTTAATAATAATAATAATAATAATAATAATAATAATAATAATGGGAAATGAGTGTGTTCCCTGTGGTTTGAGCAGTTCTGTAGATGAGAAGACTTAGACTCAGCCTATTTTTTGTACCTGCTAAGCCAGGATTAAAACCCCGTGGTGCTGAGTAAGAGTCCAGCTCTGTGCAGCCTTGCCAGCTAAATCCAGTGAAGTTCAGTTTGGAGATATTTCCATGGAACTGTGGAATTCCCACCATGGAATTCCCACCATGGAATTTCCACCATGGAACTCCCTCAGCTGCATCATGGAATTCCAGCCATGGGATTCCAACCATGGAATTCCCTCAGTCGGATCATGGAATTTCCACCATGGAATTCCCCCAGCTGGATCATGGAATTCCCTCAGGTGGACCATGGAATTCCAACCACGGCATTTTCACCATGGAACTCCCTCAGCTGCATCATGGAATTCCAGCCATGGAATTCCCTTAGTTGGATTGTGGGATTCCTGGGCATTTATGCAGGAAGTCGGATCATGGAATTTCCACCATGGAATTCCCCCAGCTGGATCATGGAATTCCCTCAGGTGGACCATGGAATTCCAACCACGGCATTTTCACCATGGAACTCCCTCAGCTGCATCATGGAATTCCAGCCATGGAATTCCCTTAGTTGGATTGTGGGATTCCAACCATGGAATTCCCTTAGCTGGATCATGGAATTCCAATAATGGAATTCCCTCAGCTGGATCATGGAATTCCAGCCATGGAATTCCCTCAGTTGGATCGTGGGATTCCAACCATGGAATTCCCTCAGCTGGATCATGGAATTCCAACCATGGACTTTTCTCAGCTGGATCATGGAGTTCCAGCCATGGAATTCCCCCAGCTGGATCATGGAATTCCAACCATGGAATTCCCTCAGTTGGATCATGGAATTCCAACCATGGACGTTTCTCAGCTGGACCATGGCGTTCCAGCCATGGAATTCCCTCAGCTGGACCATGGCATTCCAGCCATGGAATTCCCTCAGTTGGATCATGGACTTCCAACCATGGAATTCCCCCAGCTGGATCATGGAATTCCCCCAGCTGGATCATGGAATTCCCCCAGCTGGATCATGGAATTCCCTCAGCTGGATCATGGAATTCCAACCATTCAATTCCCCCAGCTGGATCATGGAATTCCCTCAGTTGGATCATAGAATTTCCACCATGCAATTCCCCCAGCTGGACCGTGGAATTCCGACTCCTGGCCCCGCACAGGACCCCCCAGGAGCGGGAATTTTGCCGGATATCGCGCGTTTCCCCGGCCAGCCCTGCAGACCCGCAGCGAGCTGCCCGGCCCGTTCTGGCTGCCGGGAATTCCATCCCGAATCCGTGTTTCCCACAGGAGGCAGCTGGATCCCGAATTTGCCGACATGATCGACGCGCAGGATCGCTGCCGGGCGGAGGAGGTGGACGAGGACAACGTCTACGGCGTCTTCGTCTCCTACATCGAGATCTACAACAACTACATCTACGACCTGCTGGAGGAGGCTCCCTGCGACTCCATCAAGCCCAAGTGAGTCGGGAAATCCGGGGTTTTCCCAGGCTGGGCTTGGGAATCAGCGCCAGACCCCCCCTGGAAGAGGTTTGGGACTGAGGAATGGGATGAGAGCAATGGCTGCAGGGTCTCTATCCCGACATCCACCAGCTGCTCTGAGCCCGCCAAACCCAAGGGAGTTTGGGAATTCCCGTATTCCCAGTCCTGGGAGGCTTTGTAGGATCTCCACTGTGGTTTTTGGGTTCTAAGCTTTGGGAGCTTGGCTCGGAATTCCTGGGAATCGCTGTTAAACACACGTGGAAAGGAGTCCAGATGGGAATGTTTCAGTACTGATGGCCAGGGTGCTACCTTCCTCGTTAGGATGGGTGATTAGTAAGCAAATGTTTAATTAATTGGGCAGTTGTATCCCACTAAAATTGCCAGTCTATTCCAATAACCGATTTCAACTTGGAACAGCCATTCCATAGCTTTTTTCCCCTGGAAACAGTGGAAAACACTGGTTTGATGTTCCCTATTTCAATATTATTTTACTTGACATCAGTACTTCCCATAAAACCAGAAATTAGGGATATTTTTTAGGGATTTTTTTTTTCCAGAGGTGTGCACTTGTGTATGTCTAAAATCAGTAGGAAAAGTCTGCAAATTCCACTTGGAATCCATGGGTTGAAATTCCAACTCCATTAAAGGAGCCTCTCAGTCCTGTATTAATTAAGGAGCAATTGATTACCAAAGACTAACGAGGGCAAAGCAAACTGGGAGCTGTCTCCAGAGTCCTCATTCCAGAAGGTTTTGAATATCTGGGAATGCTTTAAAACCATTCAGTGTTTAAACACTGAATGGTATTAAAGCATTTTAAAATAAAATGATTTTTTAAACATTAAAATTTAAAAAAAAGAAAAATTGAAAGGTGTTTATTCCCAAAGCCCATCCTAAAAGAAAATCAGGGATTATTTCTCCCTCTGGAGGCTGCAGCGTGGAAAGATTTGAGGCAGAAATCAAGGATTTAATATTTTTCCCCGTTTTTTTGGTAGGTGGAACAATTGCAACACTCCTGTGAGAAATGGAGACTTTGTGTATGTGTCCAATGTCTTATTCCCATTATTCCAGTGCTGTTTCCCTTGAGTAGAAGCAGAAGATTCCCTGCTTTTCCTTGCTTTCCTAGGAAATCTAGGATGCTCTCCTTGCTTCTGTGTGCTTGTAGAAAAGCAATAGCTGCCACCAAAGCAATTAATTGCAATTAAGTAGCTGCTAATTAGAGCAGTAGCTGGAGTGTCACTAATCCTGGCTGTGTGTCCATGTCCTGTATTCCCTCTTCCATCTTTTAGATGGAAAATTGACCTTTTCCCTCTGAATTTTTGACCTTTTCCCCTCAGACTTGTGACATTTTCCCTCCAAATTCTGACTTTTTTTCCCCCGATTTTTGACCTTTTCCCCCTGAATTTTGACCTTTTCCCCTCAGACTTGTGACATTTTCCCTCCAAATTCTGACTTTTTTTCCCCCGATTTTTGACCTTTTCCCCCTGAATTTTGACCTTTTCCCCTCAGACTTGTGACATTTTCCCTCCAAATTCTGACTTTTTTTCCCCCGATTTTTGACCTTTTCCCCCTGAATTTTGACCTTTTCCCCTCAGACTTGTGACATTTTCCCTCCAAATTCTGACTTTTTTTCCCTCCGAATTTTGTCCACTTTCCCTTGGAATTTTTGATTGTTTCCCCTCAGAACTTTGATCTTTTCCCTCAGAATTTTTGGACATTTTTCCTTCAGCATTTTTGAAGGAAATTTTTGAATAATTTTTGCGGCCCTTTTCCCCTCAGGATTTTTGGCCTTTTTCCCCTCAGGATTTTTGGACCTTTTCCCCTCAGACCTGTGACATTTTTCCCTCCAAATTCTGCATTTTTTCCCTCCAATTTTTGACCTTCTCCTGCTGAATTTTGCCTTCCAAGAAAATCTGCATGGCAGGAAGCTGCACAGAGAGCTCCCCTCCAAAGGGATTTATTTGGATTTTTTCCCTCTTTCCCGCTATCCCAAAGACCTCCCCAGTCCAAAATCCTTCGGGAAGACCAGAACCACAACATGTACGTGACGGGCTGCACCGAAGTGGAGGTCAAATCCACAGAGGAAGCTTTTGAAGTCTTTTGGAGAGGTAAAAATCTTGGAATTCAGGCCTGATCCCACATCCCAGCACCTTAAACATTATCCACGAGCAAGGAAATTCCGCTGGATCAGCCCCGTCCTTGGGATGGAGCATCCACAGCTTCCCTGGGCATTTAGGGCCTCCCCATTCCCAACCCTTCCCAATATCCCAAGCTGTGAAACCCCTCACACCCTGATGCTGGAGGAGGTGGGAACTGTGGGAAATCAGCAGGATTTTTGGGAATTTGGGCTGTCTGAGCAGGGCAGAAGAAGCGGCGCATCGCCAACACGCAGCTGAACCGGGAATCCAGCCGCTCCCACTCCGTGTTTATCATCAAACTGGCACAGGCTCCTCTGGATGCTGATGGGGACAATGTGCTCCAGGTGAGTTCCAGGGAATTCTGAGAGAATTCCAGGAGAATTTAATGGGATTGACCTTGGAAACAGCTCCCGTGCCTCAAGTTTGGAGGAGGCAGAATTAATCATAAAATTTGGTGTTCAAACAGAGGGTGAAGCTGCTGATTCCTTTGGTTTTCACCTTTTCATTTGTTTGGGAATCTAAAATTTGGGGAATTGGAATATTCCAACAGCTTTCAATCCTGTGGGCCAAGGCAGAAGGGATCTGCCAAACTTCCCAAAAAAAGCTGTACTGTTGTCTGGGCTGTACCAACCCCTCTGAGCTCGTATCCAACACATTCTTCGGAAGTGGGTTTTGGGATGAGGTGTCCCCCAGCCCTTTAGAGGGAATCTGGAGGGATCCAGGATTTCTTCTGTGTCCCAGGAAAAGGAGCAGATCACCCTGAGCCAGCTGTCCCTGGTGGATCTGGCAGGAAGTGAGAGAACCAACAGGACCAAAGCCGAGGGGAACAGGCTGCGGGAGGCAGGTAGGAGCACCCTGCTAATTAACCCTGCTAATTAAGCACCTGCTAATCCTGTCTCCAAATCCCAGGAATTCTTGAAGCTCTCTGTTAGGATCAGTTAGGATTTGATGACCTCGAATCTTCCCACAAGTTTGCATTAACTGCCACTTCAGTTAATTAGAGCAATTATTAACAAATATCGTTAATTAGGCAATTTATTCTTCTGAACGTGATCCAAGGGCTGCTCATGGAGTTCTTTTTCCTTGTGTTTGCTTTTTTTAGGGAATATCAATCAGTCACTGATGACATTGAGGACGTGCATCGAGGTTCTGCGGGAAAACCAGTTGTACGGAACCAACAAGGTGGGCAGCCCTTCCCTGATTACCCTTGGATTGGACCACCTGGATAAGGAAAACTCACGGGATTTTCCCTGGCCTTTATTCCCAGATGGTTCCATACAGAGATTCCAAACTGACTCATCTCTTCAAGAACTATTTCGATGGAGAAGGGAAAGTTCGGATGATCGTGTGTGTGAATCCCAAGGCTGAGGACTACGAGGAAAGCCTGGTAAATTCCCTTTTTCCATTCCCTCCTGCTCTTCTTTTCCTGGATTTGTTTTTCCCTGGATTCTTGTACTCCAGGAAATACAAGGAATTGAAATTGTTGTTTGAGCACTTCAATTTTGTGGGATAAACCTGCCCTACAAGTCTTGTTTTTCCTGTTCATATTACACCCGCTCCTTGCTTGGAAAGTGGGAAAGGTTTTCCTTCCTCACAGAATTTTTGGTAAATTCCCTTTTTCCAGCCCCTCCTGCTCTTCTTTTCGTGTTTTTCTCTGGATTCTTGCACTCTTAAGAGATATAAAGAATTATAATTGATATTTGAGCCCTTCAGTTATAATTTTGTGGGATAAATCTGCCCTACATCCTGTTTTTCCTGTTCATATTACACCCGCTCCTTGCTTGGAAAGTGGGAAAGGTTTTCCTTCCTCACAGAATTCCATATTTGGGTGTTTAACCCCTCCTATTCCAAGAATTCCAGCTGTCTCTCCCCAAGCTTTTGTGGCACCTTGTGTGGAGGTTTCTGGAAGACCCCAAACCGTAGCGTCCAACTCCTTGCGATTCCAGCCGGATAATTCCCCCTCTCCCAACGTCGGTGACCCCGCCCCGCTCCCAATCCCACTCCAGGTGCTCCTGGTGGTTTCTCCCTGTTTTCTTGCAGCAAGTGATGCGTTTTGCAGAGATGACCCAGGAGGTGGAGGTGGCCAGGCCCCTGGACAGGCCCCTGTGCGGGCTGACGCCGGGGCGGCGCCTCCGGAACCAGGCGTTCCGGGAGGAGCTGTCCCGCAAGCTGGAGCTCAGGGGCGGCCCCGTGGGAGCAGGTGAGGGCTGGAAGGGGAATTCTGCTCTGGGAACGTTCACCTCCGAAAGGGAAGGATTCAGGGGAAATGTAGATGTTGGGATTTTTTTTGTTGAGATGTTGGTGGAAGTCGTTTTTCCCAACTTAGTTGTCTAAGAAGGAGTCAGGAGTCTGCTGCTCGTGTTCTTAGTGATGTTTATTGGTTTTTATCTAAAATATTTTTTGTCTGACTTGCTGAGTTCTGGTCAGCAGGTCAGTCTAAGGCCTACTGCCTCCCAAGGGGCTGGTGTTGTCTTTTATACTATAAATTATGCATTAGATATTTATAATTGTGTATTAATCTTTAACACTTATGTTAGATAGTGACTTTCTATTTTGAACTAACCTAAAAATGTTAGTATTACCTAAAAGACGGATGTTAGGAAGAAGAAGGAAGAAGGATAGGGTACATCCATATCTTTTTATCTTAGGGTTTTAAACCCCCTTGTACTAAATTTCAAATTTTTTCCTTTCACCCTCTAACTACTGTTATTGTGTTGTCTAAACTTTTGTGATTTGTGATTCCTTATATAGGCTTGGTAATTTGTTTCATGGGCTGAAATCAAAGCCCCAAGTGTTTCTGGTTTTCTGTTAGGGTTGTCTATACCCCTGTCCAGGGTTTGGGGTATGGAGAGGAATGTCTTGGATTCTGATATTTAGAGAGCTTCCAGGGTCTGAAGGGGCTCTGGGAGGGCTGGGGAAGGGATTGGGATAAGGGATGGAGGGACAGCACACAGGGAATGGCTTCAAATCGGAAAATGGGAAATTTGGGTGGGATATTGGGAAGGAATTCCTGGCTGGGAGGGTGGGGTGGGGCCGGGCTGGAATTCCCAGAGAATCTGTGGCTGCCCCTGGATCCCTGGAAGTGTCCAAGGCCAGGTTGAAATGTGGGACAGTGGGAGGTGTCCCTGCCCATGGAATGGGGTCACTTTGAGGTCCTTTCCAACCCAAACCATTCCATTATTCCAGCAGAGTTTTCTGTTAGGAATTAAAGGCTGGGAATTAAATTTTAGACCAATTCCATTGACCCTTAACTGTGCCAGAGGAACCTCAGTGCCCGGGGAGCTGCTGCTCTTCCCTCTGCAGTGTCCCTGTGGAGGTTTCCAAGGAATTCCACGGGCTTGGGATGAATCCATGGTCCCAGTATTGCAGCTCCTGACAGGAAACTGTGATGTGTTCCTGGATGTTCAGGACCTGCTTTTAGTAAAACAAGGAATCAAGGATGTCACATTTAATCCTTTCCCATCCATCACCTTTTCTGGAAACCTGTAGCTCCCATCAATCATTCCCAGTTTTCCACGATCCTGCCCCTCGTCCATTGGAATTTTCCCATCCTGCTGATGGATTTTCCATCCTGCAGGACCAGAGGAGCCATCTGCTGCCGAGCTGTTCTTCCAGAGCTTCCCTCCCCTGCCTTCCTGCGAGCTCTTGGATATCAACGATGACCAAACGCTCCCAAAACTGATCGAGGCCCTGGAGCAGCGCCACAAAATGAGGCAGATGCTGGCAGAGGAATTTGCCAAAAACGGTAGGAATTTGCCCCCCAAATTGGAACATCAGGGCAAAACTCAGATTTGGTGCCCTTATTATTCCTCAAAGGATCCCCCTTGCCTCAATTTTCTTGTTTAGATTGATTGTTTCAGCCTTTTTTTTGAGGAACTTTAGGCTTTAAATTTGTTGGGAAAAACAGAAGTTTGGATGTTCTGGGAATAAGGGAGAAGTTTAAAGTAAAATAGAAAATATCCAAATTCTCTTCCAGTTCTTGCCTTTAAAACAATGCTGCAAGAATTTGACTCCAGTGTTGCATCCAAGGAAAATTATATCCAAGGAAAACTGGCTGAGAAGGAGAAAACCATAACAGGACAGAGGACAGAGCTGGAACGGCTGGAGAAGAAGATTAAAACCTTGGAGTACAAGGTCAGTTGGGTAATTTTGGAGCACAAATCCCATTTTTTTTTTTTTTTAATGGATCATTTGGCAAATTCCTTGCCAAAAGGAATAAAAATTTTGGGGAGAAATTTTTGCTGAAAATTTGTTGGCTGTTTTACGAGGCGAGGCTTTTAAAACAGCAAAAGCAGCCATTTAGAATTGAAAACTGAGATTTCCTGGGAAATACAAGCAGGAATTCCTGGATTAGAGGGTTGTGTTACCACCCAAATCCTTCCTCTCTTCCTACAGATTGAGATTTTGGAGAAGACAGCCACGATTTACGAGGAGGACAAGAGGAACCTGCAGCAGGAGCTGGAGAGCAAGAGCCAGAAGCTGCAGCGTCAGGCCTCGGACAAGAAGAGGCTGGAGGCCAGGCTGCAGGGAATGGTGGCTGAGACCTCCCTCAAGTGGGAGAAGGAATGTGTGAGTGCAGGAATGGGGGGAAAAGCGGGATCAGGTTATTGGGAATTTGGGGATTTGGGGTGTGGGGAGCTCTGAAGGAGGGAATTTGTTGGTCTGGTTGGTGCTTGTGGGAGTTGTGGGTTGGAAATAGGATGGAATGGAAATAGGAATGGAATGGAATGGAATTTAAGGGAAAGGAAAGGAATGGAATTTAAGGGAAAGGAAAGAAGGAAATGAAAGGGTCGGGCTCTGCTCCCAGGGAACCAGGACAGGAGGAGAGTGAACAGCCTCAGGCTGTGCCAGAGCAGGCTAAGGTTGGATACTGGGAAAATTCCCTTGTGGAAAGGATTGTAAAGATTGGAATTACCCGGGGAGGTTTGGAATCCCCATCCCTGCAGGTATCCAAGGAACACCTGGATGTGGCACTCAGGGCTCCAGGCTGGGTTCAGCCCCACCTCGCTGATCCTGGCGGGTTTTCCAGCCCCAGCAATTCCATGTTTTCCACTGCTTTCCCTGTCCCTGCAGGAGCGGCGGGTGGCAGCCAAGCAGCTGGAGATGCAGAACAAGCTGTGGGTGAAGGACGAGAAGCTGAAGCAGCTCAAGGCCATCGTCACCGAGCCCAGAGCCGAGAGGCCGGAGAGGCCATCCCGGGAGAGGGAGCGGGAAAAGCCTCTCCCGAGATCCGTGTCTCCTTCCCCTGCTGCCGTGAGTCACTCCCAAACCTGCTGGATTGAGGAAACGGCGTTTTTAGGGATGAAGCGCAGGGATTTTAGTCATTAGTAGCCCCCAAGCACAGAGTTGGAGCAGCTTGCTTCGAGTTCCTTGTCTGCTGTTTGTTCTTCATCCATTCTCCCACCTCCTGATGTCCGTAGGAATGGGAAATCCCTGGATTTTTCTGTCCCTGTTTGATGCCTCCTGTGTCTCCCTGCTCTCTCCCTTCTTCCCAGAGCTGTGATGTCCCTGCTGAAGTTTGAGCCCTGAGCTGGAGCAGCTTGAATTCCTTGTCTTCTGTTTGTTCTTCATCCATTCTCCCACCTCCTGATGTCCGTAGGAATGGGAAATCCCTGGATTTTTCTGTCCCTGTTTGCTTGGAGTCTCCTGTGTCTCACTGACCTCTCCCTTCTCCCCAGAGCTGAGGTTTGAGCCCAGAGTTGGAGCAGCTTGAATTCCTTTTCTTCTGTTTTTTCTTCATCCATTCTCCCACCTCCTGATATCCACAGGAACAGGAAATCCCTGGATCTGTCTGTCCCTGTGTTTCACTGATGTTTCCCTTCTTCCCAGAGCTGTGGTGTCCCTGCTGAAGTTTGAGCCCTGAGCTGGAGCAGCTTGAATTCCTTGTCTTGTCTGTTCATTGTTTATCCATTCTCCCCCCTCCTGATATCCGTAGGAATGGGAAATCCCTGGATTTTTCTGTCCCTGTTTGATGCCTCCTGTGTTTCCCTGCTCTCTCCCTTCTCCCCAGAGCTGCGGTTTGAGCCCAGAGTTGGAGCAGCTTGAATTCCTTGTCTTCTGTTTGTTCTTCATCCATTTTCCCACCTCCTGATATCCACGGGACCGGGAAATCCCTGGATCTGTCTTTCCCTGTTTGCTTGGAGTCTCCCTGTGTCTCACTGCTCTCTCCCTTCTCCCCAGAGCTGTGGTGACCCCGCTGAGCTCGGGGACAGCCGGGTGGCCCCGCGGGTGCCCAGGCGCTCCAACTCTTGCAGCAGCATCTCTGTGGCCTCCTGCGTGCTGGAGTGGGAGCAGAGGGGCCCTTCCTGCGAGCCAGCCAGCATTCCCAAATCCAGGAATAAAGCGGGAGTGGAGCCGGGCTCGGCCTGGCCCAGCCCTGCCAGGAGGAGAGGGATGTGCTGGAGCCGAGTGCTGGAGGTGCCCAGGGATAGAGAGGAGCTAGAGCAGGAAGAGGATCCGTGCTGCAGGGTTAGTCCTGGCCTAGTGGGGCTCAGCCTGGCTTAAAGGTTCTCTGTCCTCGAGCCTAACGTAGAGTAGAGCTGTCCCTAACGTGTCCTGCCGGTCCCAGGCTGAGCCTGGCTGCTCTCGCCGCCCTCTTGGTGTTTGGAGGTTCCTTGCAAGTTGAGAATTCCCACTTTTAGGGAGCTCTGAGGTGGCCACACTCTGCTCTAGCCGTGGGTGTCCTCGTGTTTTTCCCAGTGTTTCCCTTTTCCCGGTGTTTCCTTTTCCCTGGTGTTTCCCTTTTCCTGGCATTTCCCTCTCCCTCTCCCTTGTGTCTCCTCCAATCCCTCCTGCAATTTCCCAGCTTCCAAGGTGCTTCTGGGAGCTTTTCCTGCCTGGAAACATCCCTTGGATAAACCACTTGTGTGCCTCAGCTTTAATTCCCTTCCCTAATTCCCACTAAACTGGGAGCTCTGATTCCATGAGTTATTTGGCTCCTTGAGGATTCAATCCAAGAGCAGTTTAGGAAAACAGAGCAGGACAATCCCTTGGGCTTGTGCTGTGGATTTGGAAATCTGGGAGGAGCTTTTCCAAACTTGAGGAAACTTAAAGGAATGCGACAGATTGGACAACACTGGGATAAAATTTCCATGAAATAGGAGTTGGCCTGGAATATTCCATGGATAATTCAATGCCAAGCTCTTGGTGGTGCCCTCAGGATCCAACCCAAGGACCAAACCTTTGCCTTTCCCACACCCATCCCATCCAATCCCATCCCTTTCCTGTGCCCATTCCCAGTGTCCATTCCATGTTCTCATTCCCTGTTCTCATTCCCAGAGCGCTCTGGCAGCGCCGCTGCGGCTGTGGCATTCCCACAGTGCTGGGGAGCGCTGGGGGGGATCCCTGTTCCCATTCCCTGTTCCCATTCCCCGTTCCCATTCCAGAGCGCTCCGGCGGCGCCGCTGCGGCCGCGGCGTTCCCGCAGTGCCGGGGAGCGCTGGGTGGATCCCCGTTCCCATTCCCCGTTCCCATTCCCCGTTCCCATTCCCCGTTCCCATTCCCCGTTCCCATTCCCCGTTCCCATTCCCCGTTCCCATTCCCCGTTCCCATTCCCCGTTCCCATTCCCCGTTCCCATTCCCCGTTCCCATTCCCCGTTCCCATTCCCCGTTCCCATTCCCCGTTCCCATTCCCCGTTCCCATTCCCCGTTCCCATTCCCCGTTCCCATTCCCCGTTCCCATTCCCCGTTCCCATTCCCCGTTCCCATTCCCCGTTCCCATTCCCCGTTCCCATTCCCCGTTCCCATTCCCCGTTCCCATTCCCCGTTCCCATTCCCCGTTCCCATTCCCCGTTCCCATTCCCCGTTCCCATTCCCCGTTCCCATTCCCCGTTCCCATTCCCCGTTCCCATTCCCCGTTCCCATTCCCCGTTCCCATTCCCCGTTCCCATTCCCCGTTCCCATTCCCCGTTCCCATTCCCCGTTCCCATTCCCCGTTCCCATTCCCCGTTCCCATTCCCCGTTCCCATTCCCCGTTCCCATTCCCCGTTCCCATTCCCCGTTCCCATTCCCCGTTCCCATTCCCCGTTCCCATTCCCCGTTCCCATTCCCCGTTCCCATTCCAGAGCGCTCCGGCGGCGCCGCTGCGGCCGCGGCGTTCCCGCAGTGCCGGGGAGCGCTGGGTGGATCACCGGCCGCCGTCCCACGTGCCCACGGAGACGCTGCTGCAGCCGCGCGTGCCCCGGGCCATCACCGTGGAGGCCCCCAGCGAGCGCGCCCTGGCCCGCTGCGACCGCTACCTGCTGACCCACCAGGAGCTCGCCTCCGACGGGGAGATCCAGACCAAGCTCATCAAGGTGACCCTGGGAATCTTGGGAATCTGGGGAATGTTGCGTTGGAGTTACCAAAAGTTCATTAAAATTACCCAAGGAGTTCCTGGATGTGGCACCCGGTGCTCTGGGCTTGGGGCAAGGTTGAGATCCAGAGCGAGCTCATGAAGGTGACCTCAGGAATCTTGGGAATGTTGGGAATGTTGCATTGGAGTCGCCAACATTTTGTTTAAATTGTCCAAGGAATTCCTGGATGTGGCACTTGCTGCTCCGGGCTGTGGGCAATGCTGAGATCCAGAGCGAGCTCATCAAAGTGACCTTGGGAATGTTGGGAATGTTGCATTGGAGTCGCCAACATTTTGTTTAAATTGTCCAAGGAATTCCTGGATGTGGCACTCGGTGCTCCGGGCTGGGGGCAAGGTTGAGATCCAGAGCGAGCTCATGAAGGTGACCTCAGGAATCTTGGGAATGTTGGGAATGTTGCTGTGGCATCGCTGAAATCTCATTAAAATTACCCAAGGAGTTCCTGGATGTGGCACCCGGTGCTCTGGGCTTGGGGCAAGGTTGAGATCCAGAGCGAGCTCATGAAGGTGACCTCAGGAATCTTGGGAATATTGCCTTGGAGTCGCCAAAATTTCATTAAAATTACCCAAGGAATTCCTGGATGTGGCACTCGGTGCTCCGGGCTTGGGGCAATGCTGAGATCCAGACTGAGCTCACCCAAGTGACCTTGGGAATGTTGCGTTGGAGTTGCCAAAATTTTGTTTAAATTACCCAAGGAATTCCTGGATGTGGCACTCGGTGCTCCGGGCTGGGGGCAAGGTTGAGATCCAGAGCGAGCTCATCAAAGCGACCTCAGGAATCTTGGGAATCTTGGGAATGTTGCTTTGGAATTGCTGAAATTTAGTTCGGCGTTTTCACGGTTGGGTTCCATGGTTTGTGGGATCCCGTGATTCATGGATCCCATGGTTTGTGGATCCTGTGGTCCATCAATCCCGTGAGTTGTGGGATTCCATGATTTGTGAATCCTGTGATCTATGGAATTCCATCATTTGTGTGGATCCCATGGTTTTTGGGATCCCATGGTTTATGCATTTTCCTGTGGAAAAAGGCAACAATCCATTGGCAGTGAAATGGGAGGAGCTTATTCGTGTCCGTATCTCTTTGGGCTGGAATTCTGGGATGAATCCCAGTCTTGTTCCTGTCCCAATCCCGCTTTTCCTTGTCCTTTTCCCATTCCAGGGGGACGTGTTCAAGACCAGGGGTGGGGGCCAGGCCGTGCAGTTCACGGACATCGAGACCCTCAAGCAGGAATCTCCCACCGGGTGAGTCCAGCCTCTGGAATCCTGGAATTCCCAAAATTCCAGTTGTGGAACCTTGAATTTGAGCTTCTGGAATCCTGGAATTCCCAAAATTCCAGTTGTGGAACCTTTCATTTGAGCTTATGGAATCCTGGAATTCCCAGAATTCTGGTCGTGGAACCTTTCATTTGGGCTTCTGGAATTCCCAAGTTTCCAGTGATGGAACCTTTAATTTGAGCCCCTGGAATCGTGGAGTTCCAGGTGTGCGCATGGAACTTCTTCCAATGGGAATTCCCAACTTGAAATCCCATAAACTTGGAGAAATTTATGGATGCTGGAGCTGCTGGATCCAAGATTTGTTAAGGAATACTAAAGGGGTTTTCCAGTGTTGGAATGTGGCAATTCCATAAGGTTTGTGCTGTAATTCCACGAATTCCCGTTCCAGGCGGAAGCGCCGCTCGTCGCCTCCCAATCCCGACCCCGCCGGGGACGCCGCGGACTCGGAATGGACGGATGTGGAAACCAGGGTGAGCTGGGAATGCCGTCCTGGATCCGGGGGACATTCCAGGGCTGGGGGAATTCTGGGCTGGGTCAGGTTGAGAGGGAACTTCCGCTCATCCCAATCCAGCATTCCATGGGCGCTTCCCGTGATCCCGGGCTGCTCCGTCCAGCCCGGCCTTGGACATTCCAGGGCTGGGGATCCAAACCCCTCCGGGTGAGGATTTGGGAATGCTGGGAGCTGGGAATGCTGGGAAGCAGCGGATCCTGACTTTGGTGTGTTCCCAGTGCTCCGTGGCCGTGGAGATGAGGGCGGGGTCGGCGCTGGGACCGGGATTCCAGCACCACGCCCAGCCCAAGTGAGTACTCCTGGAATTCCTTCCCGACAGCTTCCAAACCTTGGGAATGCTTTCCCCCCCGGCTTTGCTGCCCTTCCCACATCAGGTTTGCATTCCTAAGTGGAATATCAGGAACGGCAGTGGGAATTCCCTGGATTCCCTCTCCTGCCCCTTTAACCTCTTGCTCCCATTATCCATTGGGAAGTTCCGGTTTCTCGGGATTGGGAAGTTCCAGTTTCTCAGGACTCCAATTCCCTGTGGGAGGAGGGAATTGCGGTGGAATTCCTGCTAAAATTCCAACTGCATAATTATGGAACCACTGGGGAAGCGTGGAGAATTCCCTCTTTCCCAAATTATTCCTAAGGCATCCCTGGGAATTCCAGCTCCATGCCCAGCCCAAGGAAGTGCTTCTGGAATTCTTTCCTGACAACTTCCAAAATTCAGGAATGTTCTCCCCCCAACTTTGCTGCCCTTCCCACTTTGGGTTTTCATTCCTGACTGGAATGGGGTCGGGAATGGCAGCGGGAATGCCCTGGATTCCCTCTCCTGCCCCTTTAACAACTCTTGCTCATGTTTTCCATTGGGAAATTCCAATTCCCTATGGGAATTGAGGAATTGGAATCCAACTTCGTTTGCTGCTCCTGCTGCCTAAAAATCCAAGGAAAACACCAGATTTTTTGGAGTTTCCTTGGATTAAATGTTGGATTTTTTTAGGAGGTGTGTGGGAATTGGGAGTGCCAAAACCTGGGAATGGGGGGGTTGGCTGCTCCCAAAATTCCTCTGGATGAATCCTGAAAGTTCTCTGTGGCTCTTTCCCGTTGCAGGCGCAGGAAACCCTGAATTTTTCCTGCTGGAATCCTGGATTTTCCCAGCCTGAGGAATGCTCTGCTGCCACTGCTCCTCAGGAACTGCTTTGTGCTCATTCCCAGAGGTTTTTAGGGAAGCTGGGAAATGGTTCCATTGGTGATCCCAAAGAACTTCTGGATGGATCTGTCCTTTTCCATAGATTTAGGGAAATCCAAAAGGTCCCTCTGGAATTCCAAACAGAGCTGGGTCGTTACAGACAGTGCCAGCAGGCTTTTCCCTGGGAGACTTTTCCAGTGTTTTCCCAGTTTTTTAATCCCAAATCCATCTTTTCTGGTCATTCCCTCTCTTTTGGGAGACCCAACCGCTGCTATTCCGAGCTGCAGTCCAGCACTTTAAGGGTGTTTTTGGCCATTCCCAATTTTACTGGAACCAGGAAAACCTTGGGAATACGGATTTCTTCTGGCAAGAATGAATTTGGAGTATTTAAGTGTGTCACTGAGCTGTCAGAAAATTCCAGAGTCACCCAGAATCCTGGGAGCAGTGGGAATTCCCATCCCAGCTGCTTTGGGGTGTGAGGGAATTCTGGAATGTTTTCCATGTGGGAATGGGGGGAAAAGGGGATTTCCTCACGGGTAGGGTGGGAATTTGCTCTCTGTGTTTCCCTGCAAGGTGTTTAATAAATCCTTTTATTCCAAACCCTCTTCCTGGTTTTTAGGGAATTCCAAGGGGAGCAGCTTCCCTGGCTTTGCAGAAAACTGGGATCTGAGGCGTTTGTTGGGATGGTAAATCCCAGAATCTGCTTGTGGATCCTGGGGTGGAGCTGGGACAATCTTACCCTCAGGTCTGCAAAGGGAATCTGGGGACATTTTGAGGAATTGCCTCGATCCAAGGGTTTCCATCCCATGGAAAAGCTTTTCTTCCCGAGGTCTGGAATCCTCAAATCCCAGAATGGCTTGGATTGGGATTGGAAGGGATTTTAAAGCTCATCCCAAAGACAGGGACACCTCCCACTATCCCAGGTTGCTCCAAGCTGGCCTTGGATATTCCAGGGATCCAGAAGGAGCCACAGCTTCACCGGGAATTCCATCCCAGCTGGGAATTCCTAATTCCCAGTATCCCATCCATCCCTGCCCTCTGGCAGTGGGAGCCATTCCCCTTTTCCATTCCCTGCGTCCTGTCCCTCCATCCCTTATCCCAATCCCTCTCCAGCTCTCCTGGAGCCCCTTTGTCCCCTGGAAGGGCTCTGAGGATTTCCTGGATCCTTCCCTTCCCCAGGTGAACATTCCCAGCTCTCCCAGCCTGGCCCAGAGCAGAGCAGCTCCGGGACCTCCTCTGGAATTGCTCCAGCAGCTCCAGGTCCTCCTCCTGCTGGGATTCCAGAGCTCAGGGGGGACAAAGGGAGAGCTTTTCCAGCCCTCAGGAATTGCACGAGCTGGATCCGTGGGAAGCAGCTCTCCCGGAGCGCCGCTAGATGGGGTAGGAAAACCACGGGAATGGCGCCGCTTCCCGAGCCTTCCCCTGCCCTGGGATAGGGAATGGCTCCTGGGAATAGCCCTGCTCCCGCCCCTCCTCCTCCTCGTGCTGCAGGAGGGTTGGGATTGGGGTTGGGATTGGGGTTGGGGTTGGGATAACCACCGGGAAGGGCGCTGCTTCCCAAGCCTTTCCCAGCAGGAATCAGGCTCTGCCCTGGGGCAGGGATTGACTCCTTGGAAAATCCCAGCCTGGGCAGCTTCCCTGCTCCCAAACCTCTTCCTGCCCCCGTGGGAGGGTTGGGATTGGGATTTGGGATAGGGATAACCACTGGGAAGGATGGAAAACTCTGGGAAGGGCTCTTATTTGTGGGATTGAATGAGTTCGTTAATTGCTAATGAAGAGCCATCTCTTGGATTTGGATTCCATTGTCCCGGTGACAGGATAAATCCCACTGGGAATATTCCTGTGGGAAACTGGGATACACTGATGCTCATGGAGAAGGTTTGGATGCAGAAAAGGGTTGAAAAGCACTGGGAATCCTGAATCAGCTCCCTTGGATTTGATAAATTTTTTTTGTCATTTTCTTTTATTTTTATTTTTTATTTTTGTTCTTATTTTTTACTAATTTTAATTTTTTATTTCATTTAAAAATTTTTCTTCTTATTTTAATTCTTTTAATTTTGATTTTATTTCTCTTTTGATTTTCCAAAGCCCCAGCAAATGGGGGAGGTTGGAGGGGAAATGTTGGATTTGCAGCTCCAAGATCTCCAGGTTTTCCCAGGCAGATCCTGGTCCCAATCTCTTTAATTCCAGGGAAATATCCCTTTATCCCAACCACCTTTACCAGGACAAAGTGGGCAGCAAAATCCAAGCGTTTATCCCAAATATCCGTCCCTGGAGCGCTGGAATTGCAAGGAGTGCTTTTTCCATGAGGTGTCAGTGTAGCACCGGGATTCCCATCCCTGTTTTCCAGCAAACCATGGAAAATCCTCCTTGGATCAGCAGCGAATCCCAGCTCGTTCCCAGCTCATTCCCAGCTCACGGCATTCCAGGGATGGAGTGAGGTCTTGATCCCCTTCCAATCAATCCCGGTGTGGCTTTTCCCACCTCCGTGTCCCAAACTTCCATCCCACCAACTCCTCTGGGCTCCGCTCGCATCCCAGCGTTCCAGCTGGGAATGCTCTTTCCCTCATCCTGGAAAAAACAAGCAGGAAAAAGGAGTTCCCTGGAAAGGGGTTTGGGACTAGGGATGGAGGGACAGGACTCAGGGAATGGAAAAGGGGATTTAGAAGGGATACTGGGAAGGGATTGTCCCCTGGGAGAGGCTGAGCTGGAATTCCCAGAGAAGCTGTGGCTGCCTCTGGATCCCTGGAATGTTCCAGGCCAGGTTGGATGGGGATTGGATCGCCCGGGGACAGTGGGAGGTTCCCTGCCCATGGAATGGGATGGGATTTAATCCCTTCCCACCCACAGCATTCCATGACATTCCCATCCATGGATTTGTCCCCAGTGTCCTTAAAATGCCTTAAAGTGTCCCAGAGCCACTGGGAATGATTTTCACATTCCAGCCAAACCACCCTTGGCCGGAATTCCACTCTTTTCCAAAAATCCCATCCCGAGACTTCATTCCCAGTAGGATTCCTTCAAAATCCCATCCCGAGCCTTCATTCCTGGTAGGATTCCTTTAAAATCCCATCCCGAGCCTTCATTCCCGGTAGGATTCCTTTAAAATCCCATCCCGAGCCTTCATTCCCGGTAGGATTCTCCTTGGTGCCAATAAATGTCACCATCCTGCATTTCCCAGAGCTCTCGGGAAGCAGCCGATCGTTCCGAGGAGTCGGGAGCTGGGAGCGCCTGCCGGGGCCATCCCGGTGTGAATTCCCAGAAATAATCCTAATGGGAAGCGACGCTGTCGGCTCCCATCCGTCAGCCCTGGCAGAGGCAATTGGCTCCGTCCTTTGGAATTATGGAAAGGACGGAAAAATGGGAATATCCTCAGCTGTTGGGAGCAGCCAAGTGGCTGCTCCATGGGAACGGAGCACCGGGATGCGGCCGGAGCCGGGAAACTCCTGGCAGCTCCGAGGGCTCGCTGGAATTCCAAGTTTTCCACCCAGGATTCCTTCCTGCTCCTTGTTTTCCCAGCCACTTCCATTGGGTTTTCCAGCCTTTTGCGCTCTGGAATCCCCATTTTAACTCCTAAACTTTTGGCTCCTGACTTTTGCTCCAAAGTTTTGTTCTTAAACCTTGGGCTCGGAATTTTTCCTCCCAAATCTGGGCTTCAAATTTTTCCTCCCAGACCTTGGACTCCGAATTTCTGCTCCTAGCTTTTGTTCCCAAATCTGGGATCCTAATCTTTTATCCTTAACCCCGGGCTCCTAGTTTTCCTTCCTAATCCTTGAACTTCTAATTTTCTTTCCTAAATCTGGGAATCTGATTTCCGTTCCCAAATCCTGGGCTCCTGATTTTTACTCCTAAACCTTCAATCCCATCCAATTCCACCCCTGCCATGGGCAGGGACACCTTCCCCTATCCCAGGTTGTTCCAATTCCCATCCAACCTGACCTTGGACACTTCCAAGGATTCCTCCACAGCTTCTCTGGGAAGCCTGTTCCGGTTTTTCCAAGGTTTCCCTCCTGTGGATATCCTGGATATCCTGAGGATCCTCCTGCCTGGCCATGACCCCTGAGCATCCCCATCCCTCTCCAGCTCTGCTTCCCTGGGATCAGTTAATCCACGGGATATTTCATGGATTGCTCATCCCTGCCCTAGGAGTGTTTTCCTAACCCTTCCCGTTCATCCAGCCGCGTTTTTTCCATGCCGGAAAAAACTTCCTCTGTGCTCCAACAGGCAGAGCAGCTTATCTGGAAAAGCAGGAGAGTTTTCCCTAATCCCTCTTGAATCATGGAATACCGGCAGGTAACGGGTTCAATATGGCACCAGGGCCCTGGCCCGGGGTCACGGGGGGAGCAATAAACAAAGCCTGGATTGAATTACTCCTGGGAAATTCCTTGATCCACACCTGATTAAAGCCTCATCCCGTGGAACCAGACGGTTCCTCTGGATCTGGATCCAGATTAGACGGAGCTGGAGCCCTGCCCACCCCACACAGCTCGTAAATTCCTTGGGATGTGCTGCAGCTTTGGAGATTTTTTCCCTCCTCTACTCCCTCTGCTCATCCCATTTGGATCCAAAGACTTACCTGGGATGCACCTGGAATATTTTTGGGTGGAATTTGGGGGGGAAAACCCCCTCTGATCGTTCCTGGATGGGAACAAAATGACTCCAAGACCTTGGTTTTTCAACCGGCTCCTTTGGCAGCGTGTCCAAGAAGGAAAAATATCCCTGCTTTTCAAGTGGAGCCAGGGCCAATGTAAATATTTATGGAATATTTTATTACAATCCCAATTTACTCCTTGATTGGAAACATTTCCTAATAACCCTCTGGAAAATCCAATTAAAGTGCAATTTAAGGGTTTTGCTTTGGGGTTTTTTTGGAATCGCTGTTTTGCCAGGAATGCTGATCCTTAGGTCGGGTGGAGAGGTTGGAATGTCAGCGGGGTTGGATGTCCATGGAAGAGCCTGGATTTAAAAATATAGGAAAAATAGCTGCTTCCTTGGGAAATCCTGGTTTTCCTTGGGAAATCCTGGTTTTCCTTGGGAATGGGGCAGCTCAGGCTTTCCAGCTGTTCAAATTCCTGCTGTTTTTTGTCCCTCTTTATCTTGGTTAGGGGCACATCCCAAGAATCCCATCGGCTCCGGTGGGATCAGGGGCATGGAAGGACTTGGAAACCCCCTCAGTGTGAGGGTGGGAGGTTTTGGGATCTTTATCCTGATGGGAAACCCAAAGGATAACGATTCCAAAATGATCCTTGGGGTTTGGGATGCCCAGCCAGGGCACGGAGCTGCTGCTCCAGGAACTGTGGGATTTATCCTTGGAATTGTCCAGTTCCTGGCTGAATTCCCAACTTTATTTAGCCAGCCCAGAACTTGTTCCCTGATACTTCCCATGGCAGCAGCTCCTATCAAACCTTCCTCTGCTTTCCCCCTTTTCCCTCTGAATCCCACATTCCAGATTTTCCCATCCCAAAAAAAGGACGTTCTTCCAGTGAGGATGCCAGGAATGCTTAGGAAGTTTTATTTTTATAGTACAGGACAAAAAAAGTCCTCCTCAGGAATTCCTTGGAGACCCAAGACTTCAAGCAGGAGGCACAGGCTCCTTATAAATTGAAAATCAGGGAATGCTGGAATTCTAACGAGGCACTAAATGCTGGGAAAGGCAATTATCTGCCTGGAAAACATTGGATTCATTAGGATGAACATAAAGGCAAACTTTGGGAAGATAATTGGATCTTTTAAATCTCCATGTTCTTGATCCCTGCTCGTCTCATAAATATGGATTTTTAGATAATCCCTAAAAAAAAAAACCAGGCTCCCTTTAAGGAGCACAAAAAGTGTGATAAATGCTGGAATTTTTGACAGGGAATCAAACAAAAAAAGGAACAAAAGGGAAGAGATTTGAGTCCAAAGGCTCCTCCTGGCACATCCTGGCTGTTCCTGGTGCTGGAGGGGATGGATCCTGCTCTGCTCCAGGTGTGGGATGGATCCATCTGGGAGCTGGATGAGCATTGGGAATCATCTGAGGTCAGGGATTTCCATCACCCATCCCCATCCCCATCCCAGTCCTGTGCCCTCTGGGAATGCTGAACCTGCTGCTCTCCACTGGTGATGGGAAAGGCTTTTCCCAAAAACCCTGGGGTGATGTCCTGCTCTGTGTGCTCCTGGTGTGGCACTGGGAGCTGCTTTCCATGGAAAAATTATCCATGGCTGCCCAATGCCGGGAATTCCTTATAATCCTTGTCCTGCTGTGGGGAACGTTTCCATTTTTTTTGCGCTTTTGTTCCCAGAATCCCAAACTGGTTTGGACTGGGAGGGATCCATGGGCAGAGACACCTCCCACTCTCCCAGGGTGCTCCAACCTGGCCTTGGACACTTCCATGGATCCAGGGGCAGCCACAGCTTCTCTGGGACTTCTCTGGGAATTCCATCCCAGCCCCTCCCCACCCTCCCAACCAGGAATTCCTTCCCACTATCCCATCCATCCCTGCCCTCTGGCAGTGGAAGCCATTCCCTGTGTCCTGTCCCTGAATCCCTTGTCCCCAATCCCTCTCCAGCTCTCCTGGAGCCCCTTTAGGCTCTGAGCTCTCCCTGGATCCTCCCCTTCTCCAGGTGAACATTCCCAGCTCTCCCAGTCTGGCTCCAGAGGGGCTCCAGCTCTGGGAGCAGCTCCGTGGCCTCCTCTGGAATTGCTCCAGCAGCTCCATGTCCTGCTGATGTTGGGATCCAGGGCTGGAGCAGCTCTGCAGGTGGGGCCTCACCTGAGTGGACAGATGCTGTGGATTTTCCGACGCCAAGGATTCCTCTAGGAATTCCCCTGGTGCTTCCATGGAGGTGACCCACAGGAGTGAGGAGCAGACAGGGGATGAAGCTCTGGCATGGAACCCCCCGGAAAGGCGAGGCCATGAACTCCTCCAGCCCTTCCCAGGTTTTGTGCTGCTGGAAATGGAGGCAAGTCAGGCTTGATAATTAATCCAGGCTTACTTAAACCCATGGCTCCTCTCAGTGCAGCAATGATCCATCAGACACTTTCTCCTCGTGTATCCAGGGTCATTTTTAGTGGATACTTCAGGAGCAAAAGCTGGTTATTCCCTGTTTAATTAAACCTGTCATTAGTCTCCGGATCCTGGGTCAATCCTTGGGAAAATCCAACGCCTTTCCCTCCCTTCCAATGATTTAACCATCGATCAAGAGCGGCTGTTTCATCTCTCTCCCCATAAACAGCCGCTCTTCGCAGGCCCGGCCAGATGGGCAGATAATTTCCAACATAACTTGGAATCTATTGGAGTTTCTGGAAGCCTGGCTCGGAAAACGCCTGGAATATCCCAGGGATGCCCGTGCAATCACACGGCCAATTTGCGGGAGTAATTACCTCGATTCCGCGTGTGCTCCCGGTAATTGGCGCCCCAGATGGTGTCGGGATGCATGGATGGCCACTTGTGCACGGAGAGCCACGCCACGGGAATTGCACGTGCAAATCCAGCGTGGATCCCGAATGTTCCGTGTAGCCCGAATGTTCCGTGTATCCCGCGTATCTCCCTGGAGCGGGAAGTGCCGTGGTCAAGGTGGGTGTTCGAGGCATTTCCATAGGACATGGAACGTCCTCGGCTGGAAGGGACCCACAAGGATCATCCAAGTACAGCCCTGAGAATTTTGGAAAGTGTCCTGGAGAGAGGGAAGAGCCTGGAGGGCATCCGTAAATAACCGGAATCCGGCTGCGCGTCCCAGCTGGGGAATGCCATGGATAGCTGGAAGCAGGAGGGTGTTGGAGCGGTGCTGCCAGCTGTGATTCCCACAGGATAAATCCGCCTTCAAACGCCTTTTCCAAGGCTGTCCTGTAGCCAATCCATGTGCCATTCCGTCAATGAATCCATGTGCCATCCTATCGGCGCATCCATGTTCTACCCCATCAATCCATCCCTGTGCCATCCCATAAATCCATCCCTATGCCATCCCATCCATGCATCCATGTTCCACCCCATCCTTTTATCCATGTGCCATCCCATTATTTTATCCATGTGCCATCCCATCCATGTATCTATGTTCCATCCCTGTGCCATCCCATCCATGCACCCACATTCCATCCCATTATTTTATCCCTGTACCATCCCATTCATGTATCCACGTTCCATCCCTGTGCCATCCCATCCATGCATCCCCGCGCCATCCCACCCATGGCTCAGCATTCCCAAGCCTCCATCTCCCGCTCCCTGCCAATCCCTACCGTGGCAGGCCGAGCCCTTCCCGGGAGGAGCCTCCGGAGCGGGTCCATCCCGAGCCGTTATCCCTTTTTATTGCGGTGCCGCGGCTCCGGAGCTCCGGCAGAAGATAAATTCCAAGGAGCGCTCGGAGCCGGAGCCGCCGGCGGGGCTCAGCGCTAACATTTACACTGCGCCGGGGTCGATATCCCGCTGATCCCACTCAATCTGCTCCCTGTGCAAACTCCGGGCCGCCTCCCCCCGGATCAATCCCTCCTCCAAAGGTTACGTGAAGGTGGCCGGATTCTTCTAAGCTGTTTGCAGAGCCTCCGTTTGCTCTGCTAACACAGCCTGGAGCTGCTTCCAAGGATTCTGTTTGCCTTGGATTAGGGCTGTTTGCCCAAACACCTTCCCGAATCCAATCGAGGCCAGGCTTTCCAAACATTTGGGCACATCTGTCAATCAATAGCAGCAATCGGGTTCCTGATCCAAACAGCAAACTCGGCCAAATCCAATATTTATCCAAACTTTTACTGACTCGGGCTGGTTTTAAACAATCCAAAGCCACGGAGCAGCCGTTGGTGCCGAAAGGTCCTGGATAATGTGTAACTCCGGGCAAACAGAGCCCGATTCCAGCAAGGAGCAGAGCGAAACTAAACACTGGGATTATTGTCCCACTTTTATTGCGGATAATTTGCTTAAATGTCCAGCGATTATCTGCTAATAAGGCCGGGGTTAATTAGGCGGGGCCTAAGAGGGCTTTGGCTGAGCCTCGCTCAAGGGCAGGGTGCAATTCCCGGACTTTGGCCCTCGGGATGGGAGCGTGTTTGGGCAGGTGACTTGGGGGTGTTATCGGGGTGGAAAACACCTGAGTCCGGACAGAAAAACAGGGGAAAAAAAAAAAATCCTGGGAGGACTCCAGGCAAAGCTGGACTGGGGCTTGAAACAAAGAGGAACAGGAGATGCCAAATGTTGTTCGGGAGACGCTGCCAGGCGGGAATGGCCGGCCGGGAATTGGCCCAAGGAGCTGTCGTAAAACTGGGAGATGTTTTTCATCTGCAGCCCAAAGGAGCAGGAGATGCCAGGAATGACACCCAAACACGGGCAGGGCCTGGATCCAGCCCCCGAGCAGGAGCTGAGGAGGAAAAGGGATGGAAATGTCTTCCCAAAGTCATGGAATCACAGGATGGTTGGGGTTGGAAAGGCAGAGACACCTCCCACCGTCCCAGGCTGCTCCATGCCCCATCCAGCCTGGCCTTGGACACTTCCAGGGATCCAGGGGCAGCCACAGCGTCTCTGGGAATTCCATCCCAGCCCCTCCCCACCCGCCCAGCCAGGAATTCCTTCCCAATATCCCATCTAAACCTCTCCCTTTTCCATTTCAAGCTATTCCCTCTTTTCCCATCACCGTCCATATCGGAATTCGCTCTCCCTCTTTCTTGGAGTTCCCTTTGAGGCAGTGGGAAATTAAAAAGGGAGGGAGAATGTTCACCTTTAATTCCTGGTGCATGGAGGGAGAAAAGTGGGACAGAGAATGATCCGCTCAATTTTCCCTTTGGATATCCAAACGTATCCCCGTGACAAGTGACAATCCTCATCCCAGAAGCCTTTTTCCAGGTGAGGCGCTCCAGCTCTGCCGTTTTCCCAGGAAAAGGAGCTTAATTGGGCTCTGATCAAGAGCAAAGAGCACACAAAAGATGCAGGGAGCGATGTTTTCCTTGAATAACAGCATTTGGAATTGAGGGAGGAAGAATGGATGAGGCGTGTTATCCGTCTCCAACGCTTTGTTCCTGGCAGAGGGGATAAATATTGGATAAAGGCACTTAGGGAACAATTTGGGAGGGAAAACAGAGGGATAATAAAGGAGAGGATCCTGCAGGCAGCAACTTTGGGTGGAATCTGGTTATTTATGGAATGGCAGAGAGCAAATGGGAAAATTCCATCTTCCTTCTAAGCTGGAGAGGGACTGGGACAGGGGGTGGAGGAATGGGACACAGGGAATGGCTTCCCACTGCCAGAGGGAAGGGATAGATGGGATATTGGGAAGGAATTCCTGGCTGTGAGGGAGGGAAGAGGCTGGGCTGGAATTCCCAGAGAAGCTGTGGCTGCCCCTGGATTCCTGGAAGTGTCCAAGGCCAGGGCTGGATGGGGCTTGGAACACCTTGGGACAGTGGGAGGTGTTCCTGCCATGGCAGGGGGTGGGATGGGATGATCCTTAAGGTCCCTTCCCACCAAAACCATTCCAAGATTCCATGAAAACCTTCCCAAATTTCTTTTGAAGTGGATCCATGCCATTCCCATCAGTGCAGCGGTGACAATTCCAGCACCACATCCCGGCTCATCCCAGCTCATCCCTGCTGCCGTGGCCTTGCTCCATCCCTGTTTTTGACCCCATCCCTTCTCCCTGCAGAAATCCCATGGATTCAGGCGGATCCCTGGATTCCACCTGTGCCAGATCCGTGGCCACCCGTGAGCCCTGAGCATTCCTGATCCCACAATCACTGCCCTGGATGCATCCTGAGGGAGCCGGAGGGCAGGAGCAGCTCATCCCTGGGGAGCAGCCACGTGTGCCATGCCCGGCAGAAGGGCCACAGAGGGACACACAATTCCCAAAATTTGGCGGATCCGAGGCTCCGGAGCAGCCGCAGCCGGAGCAGATGGCGGTGGCTCCGTGCCCTGCCGGCCCTGGCAGATGATGAACAAATTAAATCCTGGGAGTCTTGGATGATTTGGGATTTGGGGACCTGAGATGAACTCCCTGCTTTTTGTTCAATGTCACCTGGAAGGGTTTGCGTGTGACGGTGTCGGAATTCCGGCTGGGAGATGGGAATCGCTTCCACAGAGGCTGAGCCTGTCCTGTGGCCATCCCTGCGGGGTTTGGTCCATGGGAATGCTGGGCTGGATCCATGAGGATGGAGGGAATGCTTCAGAAGCTCAGGAGATGCTCTGTGTGGATCCTGGCTGGCTCTGGAATTCCAGGGAGGAGCAGGAAGTAAAACCTGAGGTGTGACGTGTGTCCATGGTGCTGTGTCCTTGGATTGCAAGACTTCCCAAGAATCCATGAGATTTCCAAGCCTTTCCATGCCCCTGGAAGCAGATCTGCTGTTTATTTAGGCAGCAATGATCCAGATATCCCAGGGATTTTCCAGGATCAGCTCTTGCCTGGCCAAGGGCAGCCAATGTGGGTGGAGAGGACATGGAATGGTGCTGGAAAACCCCTGGAAGTTAATGACAAAAGGGCTTCCATGAGGGATTGAGCTTGGAAAGAGGGAATGCTCCTTAATCCATTGGCTAGGAATGCTGGAGGTCAGGGCTGAACCCCACCAATGTGGGGTCTGAGCTGGAATCATTCCCTGGAAAAGGCGATCCATGTGGGAGAATTGTGTCCAGGGAAAACCCAGGTGGAGCCCACGGCAGAGTCTCCTGGAGGAGCACTTCCAGACTAATCCCTGGCTGAGGCTCCCATTCCAAGGAATAAATTCCAAGGACTGTTGGGCGTTCCTGGTGGGAGGACTCCACCACAGAGTCCCTTCCCTTCCCTTCCCTTCCCTTCCCTTCCCTTCCCTCCTCCATCCATGATAATACTGGGAAGCACCAGAAGCCTTGGAATGGGGCTCCATCCCACACAAAACCCTTGGAATGCCACCCAAGGTGACAGGCAGCAGCGGCGCCGTTCCGAAGTATTTACGGAGCACACAATTCCATAACCTTGGGATGTTTGGAGGAGCCGGGAGCGGCACTGCCAGCACTGCATCCCCCTCTCGTACGGGATTTTCCCACCGGCATTCCGGCGTTATCCCGCGGCGGGAATGGGCGGGATGGGGGCTGCCCACGCCGTTATCTCCGCGTTGTCCCGATGCTCCTCCGATCCCGCTGGGAACGCCCGGCTCCATGGGAGCCGTGTTGGGAGCAGAGTCAATATTGGCTGAGCAAACACCGCCGGGAAAGAGCCGCTGTTTGCAGAGCCGCGGGATTCGGAGGCTCGGCTGCCACTTGGAAATCGGAATAATCCGAGGAATCCGGGGGTTTTCCAAGGTACGGAGGGGTTTTTATGGAGGGGAGAGCGGGCAGCTCCGAGGGAAGATCCCGGTTGCTCCACTCAGGGTTGGAATGGGAGGTGGCACTGTGGGGTTCCTGTCCTTGAATCCATTAAAAAAAAAAAAGTGGGAATCCACCAGAGCCAAGTGCTGAAGCAGGAGGTGGCATGGCGTTATCCATGGAAAAGCAGCTTCTGGAGGAGCCCGAGTCTCCCAGCATTGCCGGAGTTCCTCCGGAGCGTTGCTCTTCCAGTGATGGATCCCTGGAATGTCCAGGCTGGACGGGGCTTGGAGCAGCCTGGGATAGCAGGAGGTGTCCCTGCCCATGGAATGGGATGGGATTTAAGGTCCCTTCCAACCCAAGCCATTCCAGGATCCTCCGTGTCCATGGAAGCTCTTCTGCCGTGCGTGGGAGCACCTGTTCCCACTGGATTCCATTTGCATTCCCTGGCACCATTCCCCCCTGGAAAACGGGAATGCTGTCAGCAGCCACCAAACTGGGGCAGAAATCCCAAATTAAAATCCACTTTTAACCATAAATTTCCATAAGTATTCCAAGATGGATCTTTCCTTCTTTTGTCCTGAGGTTTCCCTTCAGTTTAAAAAGCAGGAAGAGGAAAATAAAAGTCCAGGGAAAAAAAAGAAAAAAAAGGAATAGAAGGAGGCCTTGAGGAGAAGGGATTTGCCTATTTGTTTTCCCTTTTATTTCAGGGAGGAAAGGGAAGGAAAAAGGTCCAAATGACAGGAAAAAAAGGGATGAAATGAAAGGAAAAAAGGGATCAAATGACAGGAAATGCTGGAATTTCCTTGGAAGGTTCCTGGGAAGTGCTGTGGGAGCAGAGGATTGTGATTCCAATCCGTGCCTGCTCCAGTCCTCCAGTCCGGGAGCGTCCCATGTTCGTGGGATGCCGATTCCCAAGCCTGGATTTTTAACCCCACAGAGGCCGGAGCTCTGCCCTTTTCCAGCCGTATTCCTTCAACTTCCCGCTTCCCACCCATCCCGTTGTGCAATGTTCCCTCAGAATCCATCAGCTCCTGGCACCTCCTGGACGTTTAATTCCCCTTGGATGAAGGAAATGGAAAAACTGACCAACAATTCCATGCATCCAAGGCCGGCCTTTGGAGCGGGTGTTTATGGAAAACTCCCGTGCCAACCTCTCCTCATTTTTCCTGCTGCTCTGGCACCGGGAAGGACTAATATTTATATTCCAGGCTTTTCCGATTGTTTCCATGTTGAACCGCTTTCCAAGGAACTCTTCATGTGGTTCCAAGGATTTGCCATTAATTTTCACTCCCAATTGGATCCAGCTTTCCTCCGAGATTTTAAAGTTCGGAAGGATTTGTTTTCGGAATGTGGTGCTGGATTGGCACCACTCAGGGGGTGGGAATGTCACATTCCTGTTTTGTTTAAAGGATAATTAAGCTTGGAACTTTATATTCCCACCCCCTGGAAGTGTTCCAGGCCAGGTTGGAGCAACCTGGATTAGTGGAAGGTGTCCCTCAGAGGGTGGAACAGGATGAGCTTTAGGGTCCTTTCCCAAGAATTCCATGATTAAAATATTGGTCCTCCTTTGGAGAAATAAATTCAGTGGGAAAATCCAGCTGAGTGTCCCTCCAGCACCTCCAGATCCCAGGAAATGCTCTATGGGATGCTCAGGCCCATCCCATCCCATCCCATCCCATCCCATCCCATCCCATCCCATCCCAGGATTTTCCTTTCCCTCCTGCCCTCCTCTTTCGGGAAAGCAGGAAGAAGGGAAGCAGCTCCCTGATCCCTGACTTCCACATTTAATAAAGGGAATAAAAGATCAGAAACCTGGGGAAAATCCTTAATAATTCACCAGCCTGGAGCTGTTTCATTACTTTGAATTTGCGAACATTCCGGCAGCTCCTGACGCCTTCCCTCGCTCACGATCCGATCCCAAAAAACCTGGGAATGTTGGCTGGATCCACCTGCCCTCGTTACGTTAATCAGGGATGTGCCTGGGAGTGGCCGCGCTCCCGGGAAACCGCAACGGATTTGACCCGGAATCATTGGTAGGAGGAGAAAATCATTCCAGGGCTTTTCCCACCGCCTGCTGGAATCCAGGGATAGTTGGGCATCCACTCCTTCCGGGGGAACGGCAGCTCCCATCCAGGATTCGATCCCGCCCCGCCTCTCCAGGGGTTTTTCCTCAGCGAATTTGGGATTGGGGCAGCACCAGAGCTCGGTTCCCTTTCCTCGGGCTGTTTCCATTCCCGGTTTTTTCCATCCATGGGGGTGGATCCCAGCTCCCAAGGTTGTCTTCCCCAGCTAATTCCAATGCCTGGCAGGTGCCGGAGCTTTGGGATGCGGGAGCTTTGGGCTCGGGTAATTATCCTCGGATTTTAAGCCGATTATGGCGACTTTGGAGCGGTGTTTGTTGGATTTCCCCACGCTCGGTGTTTGCTCAGCGGCTCCCAAAGTCAACACCGGCCTGATCAAACATCCCAGATTCCTCCCGTGGCCCTTTTCCCAAAGATCCGCTCCCAGGAACAGCGGCAGGGAGCTGGGAATTGCGCAGTCCGGGTGGCACAAAGGAATTCGGGACGATCCCGAGCCAAGGAGGCCGGGATGGAGGGGTGGCCCTGCTCAGGGATGTCACCATGGAGGGGACACGGTGCTGGCATTCCCGGGAGCATCCCGAGTGAGGCGCAGACTCTTCAGTGGCTCCCGGAAAACCGCGGGATTTCCAGGAAGGGAGCAGGGATGCTGGGCAAGCCCGTGGGATGTCCCTGCAGATCCGTGTGGCTCCAGAAGGAAGCTCAAGCTCCCAAAATCCCGGGGCCAGCTGCTGCGGTTTGCCAAGGTGGGAAGGGGCTGGCAGGAGCCCAGAATTCCTGTGGGATCCCAAGACTGGGAAAGCTCCTGGTTCCCGTGGGTGGCTCCCCCTGCTCCTCCCACCGCCTGGGATCTCGGGATGGGGCTCCAGCCCTCTCCTGCATCCCATGGAGCGGCCACTCAGATTCCAAAGGAAAAGCTGCTCCTCCTGCCGCCATCCCAGGCTGCTCCAGCCCTGGCCTTGGACATTCCAGGGATCCAGGGGTAGCCACAGATTCTCTGGGATTCCAGCCCAGCCCTTCCCCACCCTCCCAGCCAGGAATTCCTCCCCACTACCCCATCTCTCCCTGCCCTCTGGCAGTGGGAAGCCATTCCCTGTGGTCTGTCCCACCATCCCTTCTCCAAAATTTCTCTCCTGCAGCTCTCCTGCAGCTCCTTCAGGCCCTGCAAGGCCACACTGCGGTCACCCCAAAGCCTCTCCAGGCTGGGCATTCCCAGCTCTCCCAGACTTTCCTCCCAGCAGAGCTGCTCCATCCCTCTGACCTCCCTGGTGCCTCCTCTGGATCAGCTCCCTGTGCCGGAGCCAGGCAGATCCCAGCCCGAAAAACCACGGCAAAGCTTCGCTTTCAACCCAAAACCAGCTAAAACCGATAGGAGTTGGCCGGAGTGAGAACAAGCCCGAAAATGAGGTAAGTGTCCACGGCGTGTTTTCCACCTGTTTTCCTAAATTGCCACGTGTTTCTCACGGAGCCAAAGCCTCGTTTAC
>VZRH01003992.1:46046-65975 GCA_013397555.1 Urocynchramus pylzowi
CAAGAGATAAGTCCCTGGAGCCCTGGAGCAGGAATTGCAGCCGTGGCTCCCGTGATCCGTGAGGAGTTTTCACAGCTTTCCTTTCAGCTGGAAAATTGCTCCAGTCGGCTGTGACGGGCTTGGGAAGAAGCTGAAGCTGCCTCGTCCCGTCCTTCCCAGGGCACCTGGATGAGCAGGGACATCTTCCTCGCACAATCCCTTCAGGAATTCAGGATGTGTGTGGAGGGGATGCATCCAGCTGGGAGCGCTGGGGATGGATTTGGGATAATTTGGGATGAGCAGAGCTCTGGGAATATCAACAGGAGGGTCACAGAGTTACTTGAATTTTTCCTGATTTTTTTTTTTTTTTTGGATGCAGTGATTCCCAGCTGGAGTTTTGGAGGCAGGAAGGGCCTGGCAGAGGAGCATATCCATCACTTTTGGGAGCTTTTGGAGACTTTGGAAATCCTCTTAGTGCTGAGGGAGGTAAGAAAAAAGGCCCTGGTATGGGACAAGCACCTTCTAAACCCCCATGGAAAACAGAGCAAATCCCACTCCCTGCACTCATTTTCCTCTTAAAATCTGGAGTCTTTGGGTTTTCTGGATGGCCAGATGGAAAGCTAGCATGGGCTAAAAAACAGGAGCAATGGCAAACTGTCCTGGGAGATGGAAAAGAGCAGCTCAGGGAAAATGGGATGGATTTTCTCTGCAGCCCCGGGAATGCTGCAGTGCTTTTCAAATGTCTTTTTTGAAGTGGGTTTTATATTTGAATCCCAGATTTCCTGAGGCTGGAAAAGGTTTCCAGGATTGTTGAGTCCAACCTGTGATGGATCAACATTGTTTCACCCAGCCCAGAGCGCTGAGTGCCACATCCAGGAATTCCTTGCAAACCTCCAGGGATGGGGACTCCAAACCTCCCTGGGCAATTCCAATGTTTAACACCCTTTTCCATGAGGAATTTCCTGCTGGTGTCCAGCCTGAACCTCCCCTGGAGCAGGCTGAGGCCATTCCCTCTCTTCCTGTTCCCTCCTGGGAAAAGAGGCTGAATGTATTTGGGAATGGACTTCAGTGGGATTTTTCCTGTGTTTTCCCATGTGAGGCTCATTGCCCGTGGGAATGAGGGGATGCAATCCCATGGGTCCCCTGGGATTTGTCTTTGGGCACTTTTGGCTCCCAGAAATCCCAAACTTTCTGACACCCATAGGAAACTTTTCCCCTGGCTGGAATTTGCCTTCCCATGGGCAAAGCTGAGGGGAGGAGTCCCCACCTGAGCTGCAGGAGGGGTGACAGGGACACGGATCCCATCCCCATTCCCAGCTGGAAGAGCCAATCCCTGCTGGCTCTGCAGCCAAGGAAACCTCAATTCCAAGGAAATCTCCCCTTCCCTGCCCATTCCAGGGGCAGTTTCCACCTTGCTCCAGGAAAGCTGAGCCACACTCTGTTGTCCCTCCTGTGCTGGGAGCTGGAGCTTGGGAGCCGTTCCCGGCGTTCCAGCCCCTTCCCGGCAGGGAGCAGCTGGATCCCTCACTGCTGGCTCCAAGTCTCTCCCTGCTCCAGCTCCAGGAAGGAATGAGCTCCGGAGCCCTTCTGATGAAGATCTCCCTGGAGCTGACAGTGGGAATAGCTGGAATGTGGAGCTGCAGCTCTGTGCCTCAGCTGTTTCCTTTCGAGCTGTCGCTGGAAAATTCCAGAGGCTGACACTGATATTTTTAACGTGGCAGCGCTGAGGGAGAGAGATCCGGATTATCCCGATGCACCTTGGGCTGGGAGCAGGGATGAGGCAGGGCTGCTGCTCCCGGAGCTTCCCCTGGTGCTCTGTGAGAGGCCTGAGCCATTCCCAGCTCCCAAAAATTGTCCTGCACCTCCCAAATCCCACCTCCTCTGGGAGGTGAAGGTCTAGAGTGCCTGGAGCAACTCATCCCAGGCTCATTCCTGGCAGGAAAGGGGAGATTGTCCCCCCTCTGTCCCCTCAGGTGAGGCCCCACCTGCAGAGCTGCTCCAGCTCTGGATCCCAACACCTGGAAGCTGCTGGAGCAATTCCAGAGGAGGCCAAGGAGCTACTCCAGGGCTGAAGCCCCTCTGGAGCCAGGCTGGGAGAGCTGGGAATGTTCACCTGGAGAAGGGAAGGATCCAGGGAGAGTTCAGAGCCCCTTGTAGAGCCTGAAGGGGCTCCAGGAGAGCTGTGAGAAGGACTGGGGACAAGGGATGGAGGGACAGGACACAGGGAATGGCTTCAGAGTGGAAAAGTGGAGGATTAGATGGGATATTGGGAAGGAATTCCTGGCCATGAAAGGGGTGAGGCCCAGAGAAGGTGAGGCTGCCCCTGGATCCCTGGAAGTGCCCAAGCGATTGGAGCACCCTGGGATAGGGGAAGGTGTCCCTGCCCATGGCAGGGGTGGGATGGGATGGGATTTAAGGTCTCTTCCCACCCAAAACCATCGCAGGATTCCGGGATTCCACGATCCGCGTACCTGAGGCCGTGCTCGGGCGGGAGGCGGGACTCGGACAGCCGGGATTGAGTTGTCTCGGGATCCTTTGGAAGCAGCTCCAGCCCCAGTGCCACAACCCCAGCTGGGGGTGCCATCAGCGAAAATAAATCTGCCTAATCCCAAGGAATGAGCGGGAACAGCAGCAGCTCCGGGGAGATTAGAATCGAGTTTTGCGTTACAGCACTTGGAAGGGCCGGGATTTACTTGGAAACCGAATCCCGTTAATTAGCATTCTGCTAATGGCAGTCCTGGATAAATATAGCGTTCCCTAATCCCAGCGCCAGGCGCAGGTTGACATATTTAGATGGTTGATATCAAAGTCATTAACGCCTCTCCGTGGGAAACCTATTCCCAGGCAGGGCTGGGATCGGGATTCTCCCGGGCCAATCAATCTTCCTAACGCCCCAGCAGGGCCCGCCGATCTGCAGCCACCGGCTGGACGCGGCTTCCCAGAAATGTGCTTGCATCTGTCAGGATTCCAGCTGGCAGGCGCGGCCAAAGGTCAGCTCAGCTCCGAGCGGGAGAACGGGATCCCGGGACGGGCAGCGCCGCCGTATCCGTCGGGATGCGCCCCCCGCGCCGGGTGCGTGTCCCGTCCTGGGGCACGTGGCGGGGGTGAATTTGTCTGGAGCGTTCCTGCGGTCCTGGAACTTCTCCAGGGTTCAGTGAACTCCGGGAACATCAAAGGATGGGAAAAGGGCTGCTGGAGTTTGGGGATTTGGAGAGCTTAATGATTATTTGGTGCTAATTAACCCCTTATTTAGGGGTGGTTATTGGCCTGATTAACCCCCCCCCCCCCCCAAAATGACAGCAGGAGAAGAGGAAAAAGGAGCACATTCCTATAAAACCTAGGGAGAAGGAATTCCAGCATGGAAGGAGCACAGGACTGGGACCATTCCCGAGAATCCACTGTGTGTATTCTTCCTGGAATTACTGATGGGATCTTAGAAGGGATAATTCCCTGGGAGGGTGGGCAGAGGCTGGGATGGAATTTCCAGAGAAGCTGTGGCCGCCCCTGGATCCCTGGGAGTGTCCAAGGCCAGGTTGGAGCACCCTGGGACGGTGGGAGGTGTCCCTGCCCGTGGCAGGGGTGGGATGGGATGGGATTTAAGGTCCCTTCCCACCCAGCCCATTCCCGGATCCCATGAAATGCCGATCCTTCTCCCAGACTAACAAGTGGGACTGGGAGCAGTGGCCCAGCAGGAGCCATTGGCATCCCAGGACAGAATTCCCGTGGTGTTTGGGGCCCTGGGATGGAGCCACAAGGAAACCCCACATCTCCTTGTCCTTGGTTCCATCCGGGATTTTCCCTGGGTGGCGGTGACAGGGATTAAATTCCAGCTTTGGAATTGTTCAAACCCTGTCTGGTCCAGGCTTTCCCTCCGTGGTGTCGTTTGAGGCCGAGCATTCCAGCTTGGGAGCATTTCACTTGGAATCACCTCCGGGGTATCCAAATGCAGGCAGAGCTTCCCACAGATCCCGCCCTGGGCATGGAGAGCCCTTGGATGCTCCCAAAATTCGGCTGGATCTGGGCTCCAGGGGGTGGGGACACGTGGGGACACCTCCCCATTCCCTGGAGCCATTCCAGGCCCGCTGCGGTGTTGGGTTATTCCCACCTCTCCAAGACCCAGCCTGGGAGCGGGAGCATCACTGGACTGGGATAAAAACCTGGAAAAACGCCAGGAGGTCAGGATCCAGGCAGATCCCACAGCATCCTGGCCTGAGCATCCCTTCCCTGCGGGATAAACCTGGGGGGATCCCTCTCTGAGTGCCGAGGGCTCCAAAAATGGGGAATAAACTCCAGGAGGAGGGACAAACACTTGGAACATGTGGGGCTGGGAGAGCTTGTTTGGGCAGCAATTTTTATTTGGTATTTTGGGTTTTTTTTTTTTGCAGCTGGGAGGTTTAATTCCTCATAAAAGCTGCACTTGGCTCATGGATTGGGAATAACACTTATCTCATGGATGGAGCCAGACGTGTGTCAGCCGCATTCCAGGGGCACGGATTCCCCGGCATTATTCCCACCTCCCATTTTGTGGGGAGGGTTAAGCCAGGCTTGAAACCCCAAAGCAGATGCAGGTGGCGGCCAAAGGATTTTGGAATGTTCTCAATCCAAAAAATCTTTAAATAAATAGGGAAAGAGCCATGGAAGCTGCAGGAAAACTTAGGATCAGGATTGGGAAATGCGGTTGATGGGAACAATTTTTTTTTTTTTTTCATTTAGAAGGGAGGCGTGGGGGTGGAAAAATTCCCGATCCTAAAAATGGCCGGTGTGATTTGTTCCCCGGAGCTGCGCAGCTGGAGGCAGCTTTGGATGGAATCCTCCTCCCAAGGAAAGGGAAGCAGAGGAAAAGACTCTCCAAGGAGAAAAGGCTTTAATGAGCTGCGAAGCCCTGATCACCCACGGAGAGCCGAGATTAATTAGGAGCTGCTGAAAGCCGAGCTCAATTAGGAGCTTAAGCCGCTCCCGAGGTGTGCTGCAGGTTCCGAGCGCCGCCGGGATTGCCGCTGGATTCCCTCCTGTGGATTCCCCGGGATGGAGAACGAGGATGTGCCCACCAAAACCTGGCCCAGCTCCTCCAGGTGTCCCAGCTCCTCCAGGTGTCCCAGCTCCTCCAGGTATTCCGTGTCCCTTTGGAATGAAGTGTCCCGGTGACCGGGAATGAGGCCGGGAATGGGGAATGCTCTGGAGAAGAGCCTGCCTTGGATTCCCTGCTGGATTTCCAAGTTTCCAGCGTTCTCAGGAATTCCCTGCCTGTCCAGAGCCCATCCTGGCTGCATCCTCAGCATCGTCCCAGGTCCTGGGGTGAGATCCCGGTGCCTGTGGGAGTTCCATCAGGATCCGGGATCCCACAGCCTGGGAGAGAGGAGAGAAGCCTGGATGTCCCTGTGGATCCATGGATTCCAGCAGCTCCTTCTCCCAATTTCCTCTCAGTGGTGGAGGGATGGATTTGGGTGGCCACAACATGCCAGGCCACAAATTCCCTGTTCTTTGAAGCAGAGAATTATGGAAACCTGGAATAGTTTGGCTGGGAAGGGACCTCAAGGCCGATCAGGTCTCCTGGAGCCCCTTCAGGCCCTGGAATGGGCTCTAAGTTTTCCCTGGATCCTTCCCTTCTCCAGAGCCTCTCACAGGGAGGAATTCCTTCCCTATTTCCTACCTAAACTTCCCCTCTTTCACTCTGAACCCACTGCAGCTCCCAAGGAAACTTCCAGGATGTTTCCCGACCCCTCCTCATTCCCGGATCTCCCCCGCGTGCACAACCTAATAACGAGCACTCGCCAAACATCCTAAACCCGGGAAATTTATGGAGCATGACCCAAATTGAATTCTCCATTACAGCAGGATAATTGATTTTTTAGAAGAGAGATTAAATTTATTTTCCGCCTCACTAACGAACAGCCAGATTTCCCTTAATTGCTTGGAATGCAGAGTTGGGATGATTCATTAAAGCCGGAACATGCCTGGGTACATTACACTGTGACTAAAGCTTCCCTGCTTGGAGCAATTAAAGTGGAGAAATTTGGGATCTCGCAAGGAACTGAATAAAAATTCCAGCTCAGGATGTCTTATTAAGCTCCTCAAGGAAAAACTCACAAATCCCCCCCTGTTCTCCAGGAAATCGTTTGGTGATTTTTGATTTTTTTTTTTTCTTTTCCCCCTGCCTGGTGTTGTTTTCTCCTCGTGCCAACCCTAAAAAGAAGTGGTGTCTACGAGACAGATTTCGTGCCTCGCTTCACAGTTTAATTTTATCAATCACAACATTTAGAACCCAAATTGACAGCAGCGAGGAGACATCCCCGGATTCCAAGGGGGGAGGCATTTTGGGCGGAATTTCGGAACATTTGGTAATTATAGACACATTGCAAAAATAAAGGTAGCGATTGAGGAAAACAGGAGTGGAGAGGGAGGAGGCTGGGAGCTGGCAGGGATAGATGAGGATTGTTTGGCACATTTGAATCCAATCCCACCCAGGCTCCGAGGGCTCGCGGAAAAAGCGGAGATGGATGCGGAGCCCAGGCTGGGATGGACACAGAGAAGGGACTGGGATCCTTGGAAAACCATTGGAGTGCTCATTGCTGGCATCACCTCGGCAGGGTTGCAATTCCCACTGCCAGAGGGCCGGGGTAGGTGGGATATTGAGAATATTCCTTGGCACAGAGAAGCTGTGGCTGCCCCTGGATCCCTGGAATGTCCAAGGCCCGGTTGGATGAGGCTTGGAGCAGCCTGGGATAGTGGAAACTGTCCCTGCCCATGGAATGGGGTGCAGTGGGATGAGCTCTAAGGTCCTTTCCAACCCAAACCATTCCAGAATTCCACAATTCATCCAAACTGGGGAGGTCTGGAACTGGGAAGAGCCCCCGGGGTGGTGCAGGAGCTGCGATGCCGATGCTGCCGGATCTGCGCCGATGGATGCAGGGAGAGATCCCGGGATTTAAGCCCTTGGATGGAGGACTGTGGGGTTTTAAGCAAACCTTTCAGGCCCAGGATGTGCAGCCCTAAGGGGAACAAAGCGCTGATGTTCTGTCTCCTTAAAAATGGGATATTCCTTCCCCATCCCGATCCCAGCCAGCTCCGGCCCTCCCTGCTTCCCTTGGATGCCCTGAAACCTCCTGTGCTGCAGGATCCCTTGAGGATTCCTGCTCCAGGAGGGAATAAAGCACTGCAGCGGGATGACAGCAATTCCATGCTGAACCCGGGCTTTTCCTTTTTTGGTTTTTTTTTTTTTTGTTTTTTTCCCCAGGAGATGAAGGGATGCACTGGAGAAAGGAGCTGCCCTTTGTGCCCCTGCGCTCCGCATCCCTCGGAGCCGTTCCCGGGAATGGGGAGATCATTAAGGAATAACGGATGGGCCCAGCTCGAGGTGCTGGGGAGCCTAATTAGAGATAACGAGGCAGGGAATCTGCGGGGCTGCAGCCTGCAGAAGCCACAAAGTCATTAATTATGCTAATTAGGGGCGGCTTTTGTCACCGCAGAAGGAGCCTTGGAGCTCCCGCCCCAACTCGGGGTGGGCTCACACCCAATTCCCTCCCCATCCCTAAAGATTCCCGATGTTTGCTTTGGGATGGGTTTGGGGGATTCTGGCGGGTGCCAGGGGAGCTCCTGGAGGGGATGGAGCTGCAGAGCATCGCAAGAGCCGAGGGTGGGAGCACCTGGATGGGGTCTCTGCTCCCACCCACTGGAGCAGGGAATGTGGGATTTGGGATACGGAGTGAGGCTCTCCGAGGAGAGTTCAAATCCTCCTCAGATGCCCCATCCATGGAAGTGCTTCCATCCCTGGAAGGGTCCAAGGCCAGGCTGGAAAGGGCTTGGAGCACCCTGGGATGGTGGAAGGTGTCCCTGCCCATGGAGGGGTGGGATGGGATGGGCCTTAATGTCCCAACCCATCCCATCCCAGGATTCTGTGACTCAAGAACATTCCCAAAATCCCAGTAGACCCCCCACAGTGCCAACAGCTCTGCTCCAGGGGGGTTTCGGGCAGCTGGAGCGGGAAAATGCCCGAGGGGTGGCCATGGCGCCAAACTGTGCCTTTCTCCAGCCATGCCATGCCATGCCATGCCATGCCATGCCATCCCATCCCATCCCATCCCATCCCATCCCACCCCCATGCCACGCCACAAGAACTCATCCGTGCTGAAGGAGCCGCGACGCTCCGTGGAGTGTGGATAATGAAAATCCCAGGCCACGAGGCATCCACGGATAATAAAAGGAGACTCCCGAAACACTTCCGAGCACGAACCATCTGCTCGGCTGTGCCGGCCTAACAGCTCCGACTAATTTTTAATGCCGGTTTTATGACGGATCCGCACATCAGCCCATCCATGCATAAGGAAATCCGGGCTGGCTGCGCCGTGCGCGGAGCTGCCTGCCGAGGAATTTGTCTCCCGTTTTAACTCCTTTCCGTACATTCAAGGTGAAGTGGACCATGGAAGTGCCTTGTCGGCTCCATCCCCTCGCCGTCCCCAAAGCGCCGGGGCTGCCTCCGCCTCCTCATCCGTGCGGAAAACAGGGAGAGGGAGGAAAACTGCCTGGCGCGGGGCTCGCTGGCCCAGCGCGTCAGGCCACCAGCAGCCAGCCCGCTCCTTCAGGTTAATTAATTCTTATTAATTACGTCCCTTGAAATTTTCTCCGGATCGGTGCTGCCCGCTGGGGTTTGCGAGGAGAGCTCGGCCTTCACTTCCCTGGAAATCAGAGCGGGAGCTGGTGCTGGAAGAGGCTTTCAGGCTGCAATCTCGGCCGGGCTCTGGCTCTGTAATAAATTTTTTAGCGGCTTTATTGGCTTCCAAACAGATTCGTTTAATTATTTATTTATTTTATTTATTTATCGCCACCCAAAAGTGGAGCTGTTTATCTGAGCGAGCCCCAGATGTTTGGGATGGCGCTGGAATAAGGTTGGATTTAGTTGGAGCCAAACCTTGCCGGGGTTTGTGCCTGTTTCTCATGGAATTTGCAGCCTGGCTTGGCTCTGCCCCGCTCCCGATTCCCAGGAGATTTCCAAAGTGAACATCTCCTTATTTTGGCAAGATTCAAATGACCCTTGAGTGCTTTAATTTAGGAGGGCTGTGCTCCTGTTCCTTCAACTTTTCCCATCTTTTTGGGGAAAAAAAGGGAATAATGAAGGAAGCTGAGCCACGGCTGGCATGGCTATGGTGTCATGTCATCCCTCTTCCCTTCATGGTGACATTCCTGTCCTTTTCATCCTGACATCCCTCTGCTCTTCATCGTGTCCTCCCACTCCCCTTCCACCAAGGAGCGTCACAGCTCCAAGTGATTTCCTTCCTGGGCCAGCAACAATTCCAGGATTTAATTTATCCATGAAAACCTGCAGCAGGACTTCAGGAAAGAGGGAGGCTTTTCCCAGCTCCCCTTTCTCCTCCCTTCCATCGGGCCTGGAATGGGCCGGTAATTCCAATAATTCCAAAGTCCTTATCTGCTGACAGGCCTTTGTTTTCTCTGGAATTCTCTCCCAAAGCCATCGGGATTCCTTTCCCTGCCTCATCCCTCGGGATGAATGAATGAGCTTCACTGTAGTCTGGGAATTCTGCTTGGCTGGGCTTGGTGCTCCTTGTCCTGGTTTTACTCATGGATTGGCCGGATGGAACCTTTTCTATGGGAAAAGCCCAAGGAATGAGTAACCTGTCTCCTTGAGCGAGGATCCAGACGGGCTGGATTCCACAAACCTTTTGGGATTCGTTGGGATTTGAGCAAATAAACCACCAGTGCTGGATGGAGACAGGCTGAGGAGAGGCCACGGGCAAACTGGGATTTTAATGGGAATATCTACAAATCACAGCTCACGTGGAAGCTTCAATCCCATTCTCCCTGTAAAAGAAAAGCTAATTAAAAATTCCCTAATGAGCCCGGGCTCGGTGGCTGAGCAGAAGGGAAGCACCTCCGAGCGGCAAATCCATTGCCAAGGACGGAAAACCCTCCAAGTGCAACGTGTTACAAGGAAAATGTCACTTTATTGGATGTTCCCTCGTCTCGCTAACGAGCTCTCGGGTTAATTTTAGCTCTTCCGCTGCATCCCCGCTCCGTTGTTTCTGGGGATCGTGGAGCTCGGCTCCCTCCTCGGTGGGAGTTCTCCCATCAGCTCCCAGTGGGAATGGGGCTGTTCTCCCATTAGCTCCCAGTGGGAATGTGGCTGTTCTCCCATCAGCTCCCAGTGGGAATGGGGCTGTTCTCCCATTAGCTCCCAGTGGGAATGTGGCTGTTCTCCCATCAGCTCCCAGTGGGAATGGGGCTGTTCTCCCATCAGCAGCATTATTTGTTTCCTCAAAACCATTCCAGGCAGGAATTTCTTCATGGTAAAGGTGGCCAGGCATTGGAATTGCCCAGGGAGGTTTGGAGTACACATCCCTGCGTAATTCCCAAGGAATTGCCCAAGGAATTCCTGGATGTGGCACTCAGTGCTCTGGGCTGGCTACAAGGCAAGGATCAGGCCCAGCTTGGACTCAATGGCCTTGGAGGGCTTTTCCAGCCTCTGGAATCCTGGGGTTCAGGGAAAAACAGCACAAAAATGGGAAGGGAATGTTGGGATAAAGGCGGGAGAGGTGAGGTGTGTGGGCGTGTCACCCTCACTCCCGGCGACATTCCCGCATCCCTGGGAGCCGCGGGATGGCGCTTCCAGCCCCGCCTGGCACCGTGGGCGCTCCTCCTTCCCCAATTCCCAGTTCATTGTTGGCACTCCCGAGGTGTCCTCAATCCATTGGTTGCACTCCCAGGGATTCCAGCCGGCAATAAATCCCCTGCTCTGCCCGAGCCCCCCCACGCCAACTTCCAGAGGCTCATCCCGGTGCTAATTCCATCATTCCCGGCGCTCCGGATCCCCCGGGGCCGCGCCTGCAGAGGGCTGATAAGGGAATCGGCTTTGGTGGCCACACCAGAGGTGAAATCCAAAGATCCCGAATATTTCGGGATTTTTATCCCTGGTAATCAGCTTTTCCACTGGATGTCCCCAGGAACGCCTGGATTGCGCTCCGTGCCCGGGGGCAAACAGCTCTCATTAATATTTCACATCATTTTCTCTTTTTTTTTCCCATCTTTTTTTTTTCTTTCCCTGCTCCCAGAGCCTTGCAGGAGAGCACCAGGATATTTTCCCATCTCCCGTGTTTGCCTGCTCCAGTAATCATCGGATTCAATCACTCGGGCGATGTTTTTATGGATTAATAACGGGCACTTTGGAGAGCTGGGAGCTGCAATCTGTACAACCTTAATGAGCACCGTGGGGACCCGGTGCCATGGTTTCCCAAATCCTCTCCGTGCTTCCCTCTAAATCATTCCCTGCTCCGGATGGCTCTCCTGCCTCCAGCACACCGGGCTCCCCGCTGGAAGTTGTCCCAATTAATTTTTTTTTCCCTGTTTTCCCTTTTTTTTCCCCCCCTTTTCCTAAAAGCTCAGCTTTGTCAGTGCTGACAAAATGTTTGTCTTTGCTGCCTCGTCGGGATGGAGCTCCAGGGTGGGAAATCTCCACTCCTGGATCTGGGAATGCCGGGATTGGGGCGTTTTGCTCTGCAGGGAGGGTGGGATTGGGGACAGGGGTTGGCTCTGGGTGACACAACCGCACTGAGGGGACACCAGCGGGGGTGGGCACCTCTCCGTAGGATCATGGAATCATTTGGGTTGGAAAAACCCCCTAAGGTTCGCAAATCCAACCATTCCCAGCACTGCCAGGCCACCCCTGGAATCATTTGGGTTGGAAAAGCCCCCTAAGGTTCGCAAATCCAACCATTCCCAGCACTGCCAGGCCACCCCTGGAATCATTTGGGATTTAAAAGCCCCCTAAGGTTTGCAAATCCAACCATTCCCAGCACTGCCAGGCCACCCCTGGAATCATTTGGGATTTAAAAGCCCCCTAAGGTTAGCAAATCCAACCATTCCCAGCACTGCCAGGCCACCCCTGACCGTGTCCCCAAGTGCCACCTCTGATTTACATCCCCCAGGGGTGGGGACGCCCTGTGCCAGGGCTGGATTTCCTCTCACAGGACTCATGGAAAAAAACAAAGGATCCTGAGGGACAATTCCATGAGAAAGGGATCCCTCACTCACTGGAACTGCACAGGGATTCTTGGGAAGCAGCTGGGGATGTGGGGGAAGCCCAGTGCCCACCCTGGGGACAGGGCAGATGTGGCACCGCTGCTTGGGGGGCAGACCTGCCCTGAAATCCCCGGGATACTCCTTGGATCTTTGGGAAGTGGTGCTTCCTCCTCTGGATCATCAGCTGGACGGGGTCCTTGTGTGGGGTCTCGCTGAGGACAGTGGATTGTCCCCCAGGGCTGGGGACACCACGGGGACGGGGCTGTTCCCGAGCCTCCGGAATCATCCACGAGCTCCCACATTCCCGGGATTTGTGACTGAGGCCTGAGCGCAGGGAAGGAACAAAGGACAAGGCCTGGACAATGTCTCCTCCTCTGGAGACACATCCAGGCCCTGCCCTGGCAGGGAGGGAGCAATCCCTGAATTCCTGCCCTGGCAGGGAGGGATCAATCCCTGAATTCCTGCCCTGGCAGGGAGGGATCAATCCCTGAATTCCTGCCCTGGCAGGGATGGAGCAATCCCTGAATTCCTGCCCTGGCAGGGAGGGATCAATCCCTGAATTCCTGCCCTGGCAGGGATGGAGCAATCCCTGAATTCCTGCCCTGGCAGGGAGGGATCAATCCCTGAATTCCTGCCCTAGCAGGGATGGAGCAACCCCTGAATTCCTGCCTGTTTTCCTGCAGACAGCCCAGGAACAGCCAGCCCAGGCAGTTACAAAGGCACCTTCCAGAGAATTCCACAAGTGCTGGATTTATTCCCACCCCCCTCCGTAGGAAACCTCCCAGCATTTCAGAGCAGACCCAGCTCCGGCTTCTCCCCCTCTCTGTTTATTTCCCGGGATTTTTAATGGCTTTTCAGAGGCCTGTTCTCAGCCTGCAGCTATTCCAGAGCCATGGGATGCAGCTCAGGGTGACTAATAAGGAATTTATGGAGCCTTGGCTCCGAGATTTCTCTGGCCAGACGCGCTCACGGCGTCAGGACAGAGGCCTTGGCCAACACCAGCCCAGCCCTACTGGGCCCAGACTGGGAGAACTGGGAGGACAAACAGGGCCAGGCCCTGGATGCTGGGATGCCTGGATTTCCATGGGGAAGCTCGTGGTGAAGGGATTCCCCCCAAACAAGGTCTGGTTGTTCACCTTTCCCAGCGGGCCGGGAGCCGGGCAGTGATTCCCGCTTGGATTTACGGCAGGTGTGATCCAGGCCTGGAGAGGAAGAGCCACATTCCTGCTGGGATGGGGCTGGAGGGGGTGCTGGCTGCAGCAGGGGCTTGGAATCACGGAAAGGTGGGATGTCCTGAGCTGGGAGGGACCCATTCCCGACCCTGCCTGGAGCATCCCCGTTCTTTTCTGCCCATCCCTATCCCAGTTCTGCCCAACCCTGATCCCTCCCTGCCCATCCCAATCTATGTTCTGCCCATTCCTGATCCCAATCCATGTTCTGTCCATTCCTGATCCCTCCCTGCCCATCCCAATCCATGTTCTGCCATTCCTGATCCCTCCCTGCCCATCCCAATCCATGTTCTGCCATTCCTGATCCCTCCCTGCCCATCCCAATCCATGTTCTGCCATTCCTGATCCCTCCCTGCCCATCCCAATCCATGTTCTGCCATTCCTGATCCCTCCCTGCCCATCCCAATCCATGTTCTGCCATTCCTGATCCCTCCCTGCCCATCCCAATCCATGTTCTGCCATTCCTGATCCCTCCCTGCCCATCCCAATCCATGTTCTGCCATTCCTGATCCCTCCCTGCCCATCCCAATCCATGTTCTGCCATTCCTGATCCCTCCCTGCCCATCCCAATCCATGTTCTGCCATTCCTGATCCCTCCCTGCCCATCCCAATCCATGTTCTGCCATTCCTGATCCCTCCCTGCCCATCCCAATCCATGTTCTGCCATTCCTGATCCCTCCCTGCCCATCCCAATCCATGTTCTGCCATTCCTGATCCCTCCCTGCCCATCCCAATCCATGTTCTGCCATTCCTGATCCCTCCCTNAATCTATGTTCTGCCCATTCCTGATCCCAATCCATGTTCTGTCCATTCCTGATCCCTCCCTGCCCATCCCAATCCATGTTCTGCCATTCCTGATCCCTCCCTGCCCATCCCAATCCATGTTCTGCCATTCCTGATCCCTCCCTGCCCATCCCAATGCCAGTTCTGCCATTCCTGACCCTTCCCTGCCCATCCCAATCCCATTCCTGCCCATCCCTGCTCCTGCCCTGCCCACCCCATCGCCTGCCCTCACCTCCAGCTCGTTTTCCCTCTCAGTTCCTCTCCTTTCCCATTCCCGTGATCCCGCTGGTCCCGCACAATCCCGGCATTGATCCGGAGCTCGGGGCTGTGCCAGCTGGCGGCAGCTCCCTCTTCCCGTCCCATTCCAGGGCTCCTAAAGCCGCCTGGCCCCCATCCCGGGCTTTGGGACGTCCTGATGGATCCCTGCGCTCTTAAATCCGCGGGCACAGGGACAGGGGATGGGAGCGAGCATTCCCGGTTCCCGGTGCAACAGTGGGCTCCTTTGCCAGGGAATTCCCGCTCTGACCAGGAGGGAGCTGCCCGGCACTGGATTTTTGATGCAGCCGATGATCCCGGCCATATTCCTGGGAAGAGCGAGGGCAGAAAGGGCAGTTTTGGATATTTAGGGGATGGGGGGAAGGGGCAGCTGGGCCTGGGCACGGACACGGCAGCTCCCATCTCCTAAATACAGAAATTTAATTTATATGTAAATTAAAAATATGTAAAATATGTAACAATATTTTTATAAATATATATATAGTTTATATGTTATATATACTTTATAGATATATTTATTTTATACATTTATTTATATTACGTTATACAATGCATGTTATATATATTATATATTATGTTTATGTTATGTTATGTTATGTTATGTTATGTTATGTTATGTTATGTTATGTTATGTTATATTATATTTATTATATATGGGGCTCCTGCCCCACCCGGGAACCCTGGGGATGCCGAGGGTGATGTCCCCCTTTGGGAACCCCGAGGGTGATGTCCCCCTTTGGGGACACCGCGTGGGAACGCGGGCAATGGTTCTCCTCTGCCTTGCTATCCCGGGAAGCAGCGCTGGGATTTTGGGAATGCTGGCGGGTGACTTTGGAAGGGCCACCCCGAGGTGCCGGGGACATTCCGGCATAAAGGGGGGGACTCAGGGAATTGGGGGATGATCCCTTCCCTGTCCCAGCAGGGTGAGGAAACCGGGAAATGAGGAATGCGGCAAAATGGGGGAGAAATTAATAATTATCCAAAGCTCATCCCTATCACTGCTCATCAAAACATCCCCGAACTCCATCCCAGGCTCCTTTCTTCTCCCTGCCTCCAGTAAGTGCTTGAACATCCCTTTAAAAATTAAAGGAGGAGGGTTCTGGAAGAGATAAGGGATAATTGCCTGGCTTTGACTGCGGCATTGATGTGAAAATAGGATTGGAATTACTCACTCCGGTTGAAAGGTTAGTTGAAGGTTATTACAGGAAAATTGTTATTCATCCATTTTTTTTTTTTTCTGTGCCGCTGGATAGCCCCAAAGATTAAATCCGGGGAGCGCATAATGACCCATCAGGGCGGACAATGGTGGGAATAATCTCCAGAGGCTCCCGAGAGCCTTTTCTGAATAATTCATGGCTCAGCAGCCCTCCCTCCCTCCCCGGCAGATTACACGGGAGTTTTCTTTGGGAAGAGATCATTTAAAGGAGCTTTAAAAACCACCGCGCTTTTGGACGGAAGTGGAATTACCGGCAGCATTCCCGAGGTTTGTTTATGCCTTAATAAATCTCCTTTCCCACTGACCTCCGTGCCATGGGAACAAAACGCCGCGGGATAAAGGGAGGCTTTGTTTGGGATGGAGCTGGAGGAGCTCCCGTGGGGCTTTTTCTGCTGCGGGCAGAGACAAATCCGAGCTGCTCCGTCACCTGGGAGGAGAAATTCCTGCTCGCTCAGCCCCTGGCCCCCGGATGGCCCCCCAGAATCCACCAGGAAAGAGTTCCTTCTCTCCAGGAGGAGACTGAGGCGGTTCCTCATCCCTGAGTTCCCCCAAATCCCCTCTGGTCCCCGTCCTGCTGATCCAGGTTCCATTCCCGGCTTCTCCCGGCTCAGGAGAGCCCCGCGATGAGGAGGATGCTCAGGCCATCCCTGGATCCTGCTGGAAAACCAGGAGCCGGGCTGGGATGTCACTTCCCGGCCTTCCCACTGCTCCTGTCGCTCCTCCAGCTCCTGAATCCCGGCCTGGCTCCGGTTAATCCTTTTAATTTCCTCTCCTGGAAGCGCTGTTATGTTTTAAAAGCTGATCGTTCGCTAAAAACCCCAGGATTTCTGGAGGTTTAGGGATGTGGGATACACATCCCTGGCATCCTGGAAAATAATTGAAAAAATATCCTGGATAATAACTGGTATTTACCAAACACTTCATTGTTATCAGATAGAAATTAAATCCTAATTAAACCTTCTCTGGGCTTTTCCAGCCAGGAGGATGAGGAAGGATGGCGTTGCTGCTGTGGGATGAGCAGGGAATCCTCTGGATTGGGAATTTGGGGGGGGGTTATCTTGATTTTGGACAGGTTTATCTTCATTTTGGGCAGGTTTCTATTGATTTTAGGTAGGTTTAGCTTGATTTGGAGCAGGTTCATCTTGAGCTGAAGGGCTCTGTGGAGCTGAAGTGGCTCCTCCAGGCCTATCCCATCCCAGAATTAATGAGGAAGGATTTTCCCAGGGGGAATGGAGCAGGCACAGAGCTGCTCCTCCCTCCCCTCCGAGGGAGAAGAAGGGTTGTTAGAAATAATCCTGGAGTTTAAGGATGTGAGCGAGGACTTTTATGGATTTAACAGGAAGCTCCAACATAATTTCCCTCTAAAGCTTGTGTCAATAAATCATTTTTTAATTATAAGCTCCAATTATCAGCTAAGCTCGGCTTAACGATCTCTGGAGTGGTTCCTCCTTCAGAGGCCCGGGAAGGAACTTCTCCTCCTTCCTGTGGAGCTGCTGCTATTTTTTCCCAGCTCCTGGAAAATCTCCCCCCCTTCCCCCAGTGCCCGTGTGTCTGATGGGATCCGAGTGAAATCCAAGCCTCTCCTAAATCAGGGGCTGTCCAAAGGCGTATCCAAAGGCGCATCCAAAGGCACATCCAAAGGCTGTGGCTCAGTTCCACCCCTGGCACCAGCCCTGAGCCAGGGGTTGATTTAGGATCGGGTCACATTCCCAAGCGTGCCTGGAGCAGCTCAGGAGCGCTCAGGTGCCCTGGGGGTTATTTTGGGATTCGGGACACGTGGCAGTGCCCGGGGAATCCCCGGGAGAAGGGGCTGGATGACTCCCAGCTCCCCACAGCTCCTTGGGATCCAGTGGATCCCGCAGTTTGCATTTCTCTTGTCCACATTCCGGGATCTGGAGAGGGATCCTTCCCATTCTCCATCAGATCCGGGCTGGGAATGCCAGTGGAGTTCGGGAGGAGGAGTTAACAAGCCGGGAAAAGAGGGGATAAATGGCTCTGGAATGCTCCAGCCCAGCCACTCTCAATGTACCACGGATGATTCCTGATGGGATTGAGCTGGGAACTGAGCTGGGAATTGAGCTGTGCTCCGTGGCTCCGTACCCATCCATGCCTTGGGAAATTGGTCACGTCCCCAAGCATCCCGGGATTTCCATGTGGGAACGGTGCTTCTCCTCAGGCTGGATCACTCCTGGCAGGAGACAGATGCCAGGGACTTGTCCTGGTGCTGCTTCTGCTCCTGGGGTGTCCCAGTGCATCCAACATGGATCTGGGCTGTGCATCCCACACGTGTGCTAATTCCAGTGGGTGCCTCCAACACTCGTGTCCAGCACGTGCAGCCGTGGGAATCCCGTGTGTGTTCCCAGAGTTTGCATCCAACATGTGTCCGACTGCTCATCCATGGGAATCCAATGCAGGCTCCAGTGCATGCATCCAATGGATGCATCCAACATGGGCTTCCAATGGATGTATCCAACATGGGCTTCCAATGGATGCATCCAACATGTCCACCCAATGGATGCATCCAACACGTGCTTCCAATGGATGGAACCAATGGATGTGTCCAACATGTGCATCCAAGGGATGTATCCAATGTTTGCTTCCAATGGATGTATCCAAGGGATGTATCCAACGTTTGCTTCCAATGGTTGCATCCAAGGGATGTATCCAACATGTCCATCCAATGGATGCATCCAATGTTTGCTTCCAATGGATGTATCCAACGGATGTACTCAACATGTCCATCCAATGGATGTATCCAACATGTGCTTCCAATGGATGGAACCAATGGATGTGTCCAACATGTGCATCCAATGGATGGAACCAATGGATGTATCCAACATGTGTGTCCAACACGTGTATCCATGCATGTCTAACATGCTGTATCCATGTTGTATCCAACATCTCCATCTCATGCATGGAACCAACGGATGCAACCAACTGATGCATCCAAGATGTGGGTCCAACACGTGCATCCAATGGATGTATCCAACACTTGTATCCAACACGTGCATCCAATGGATGTATCCAACACTTGTATCCAACACGTGCATCCAGTGCCTGTCCCCAGTCCACACATCCAACACCTGCATCCCAGCCACGTTCCAGCACAGAATCCAAGCCCTGAATCCCACTGGGAGCGCGGCCCAGCGCGGGGTCCTGCAGCATTCTCCCCTCCTCTTCCACAGGCAGGGAATCGCTGCTCTCCTGCCGTTTCCAACCTGCCTCCCACCTTTCCGTGCCTGGATTTCCTCCCTGGCTGCTCTGGAGAAGGATTTCCCATCCCACAGCAGGGTCATGCTGAGGCTAACGGCCTTCCAGCTTTCCCAGGATGGAGGGGGCTGTTAGAGCAGAGCTTCCCTGCCATTTATCCTCTGGATTTCCCTCCTCTGGATTCATCCCCTCTGCTCCCAGGCCAGGAGACAGCTCGGATAGATTTTCTAAGGTCCTTTCTTTTCCATAAAAAGTATTGGATGGCGGCATTGACAGAGCTCCGGGTGTAAAAGGACGAGGAAATATTTCCAAATGGTTTCTCTGGCAGCTGGGAATTCCAGCTCCTGTCGCTTATTGACCTCTAATTGTTTCCAGTCGGAGTGGGAGACAGGAAGATCAATAGGAATTGGAGAGAGTTAAAACCCTCCTGGTGCACTTCACTGTAGTTAGGAACCACTGGAATTCATCTTCCCGGGATTTCCAGTGGTAATTGGAACATTGGGATTGCTCCCTGTGCTGGATTCCGTGCAGAGCATTAATTCCTTCCCCAGTCCCGCTCCTTGCATGGTCCAAGGGCTCGGAGCAGCCTCGTGGTTCTCCAGCCGCCCTTCCCCGCTGCGTTGGAAATCCAGGAGACCCAAATTCGGGTGGAATTCCAAAGGAGCAGGAGGATTCTGGCAGCTGGAACTCCACAGGAAAGAGGGGATGGATCAGCTGAGTGAGGAGAGCTCCGACACACCAAGATACAGGAGAGGATGTGGGAATGATGCCCTGGAGAGGCCGGGAGAGACGCCTGGGGGTGGAGCTGGATTTTCCCAAAGGGAGCTGCTGAATTTGGGAATCTTCTAGGTGATTTTGGTGTGGGGACCAGGTGGCCACCACCGAGTTGGTCCCATCCCAGCCACTGGCGGCATTTCCCTGGGAATTGCGCTCCCCTGGGAGCTCCTCCAGCTGGTGGCGGTGCCGCAGGTGCCGGTGGCTCCCGTTGGAAGCTCCCTGTTCCCATTGGAAGCTCCCGGCTCCTGATGGAAGCTCCCTGTTCCCGATGAAAGCTCCGCGTTCCTGATGAAAGCTCCAGTTGGAAGCTCCTGGTTCCTGTTGGAAGCTCCCCGCTCCTGATGGACGCTCCTGATGGAAGCTCCCCATTCCCGTTGGAAGCTCCCCGTTCCCGATGAAAGCTCCCCATTCCCGATGAAAGCTCCCCATTCC
>VZRH01003993.1:196-102095 GCA_013397555.1 Urocynchramus pylzowi
GCTTCCCCCGGCTGGGCTCCCCCTGCTCCCCGGAACCTGCTCTCCTCTAACCCGCCTCTTCTCCTGCCCGTGGCTGCGACTCCCGGGGGTCCTGCTGTGCCGTACTCGTCTGCTCTCCACGCCTGCGCCTTTTCGGAGGTGCCCCGGAGGAGAGACAGTCTGTCTCCTGTCTGGCTGGGGGGAAGCAGCAGTCACGAAACACAGATGGAAATATGGCAGTATCCTCTAGGCATTGGGCACAAATAGACGTGCTGCAGGCCCTGTGATTGTCAGCTATAATAAATGTTAGAGCAGAAGGCAGATGTAATTCTTCGTACCTGATGATGTAAATCCAAGGAAGCAAAGAGCCACAGTCACGCGGTTTTAAATCTCGTTGCAGGCAGTGGCTGTGGGGCTGCGGGACAACTCTTGATCTTTCTTCACAGAACTGGTAAGAGCGGGACAGAAAAAATGTCCTATGTGTGGCTTTGCTTCCTTCCTAATTTTTTTGATCGATGCCTGAATTTAAGCAGGTGCTTTCCTTCTAAACAAGTCAGTTTCAGTGTTGGTGTGTGGGGGTTTTATGTGATGTCATAGCTTCCTACTTCATGATATTTCAGCCCTACTCTTCATGGCTTGCTGTGATTTTTATCTTTTTTTAAGGGGGGAAAGTGGGATTAAAGGAAGTGCCTTGAGGAAATGGAGGATCCTTTAGTGCGAATAGATGGGAGAGCAAAACAGCCTTACTGGAATTAAGATCAGTGGGTTTTTAGTAGTGCAAGACTGGATCTTAAAATCACTCAAGAAGGAACTGGCAGCCTAGCAGGAGTGGGGCACTGCTGTCATTTTGCTGAGCTGTTGATCAGGATACAGTTGCTTGCTGGATAATCTGAATTCTAGATTAGTTTTTCAGATGCTATGGAGTCTGGAGTGGTGGCCTGGAAAGAAGCAGCCACTGGAACAAAATTCAATTTCATTATTTATTTCTGGATCCACACAATGTCTGTGTGGCTGTCCCTGTGCAGAAACAAAGGCTGCTTTCCTACTCTGGAGAATTCATAAAGTAAAAGGGAATAAAGAGGGTGAGAAGAGGCATGACATGTAATTGAAGAGGTCAGGGTGGGGACTGGTTGTGTCATGTTCATACAATGTTCATTCTGTATTTAACAGATTGAAATGACAAATACTGCCTATCTTAATTCCTGATTATGATAACATTTTGATAATGTGGTTTGATATTCTTAGGGAGATGTCATTCGTAGTGACTCTTCTTCTGAAGAAGGATGAAGGGAATTCCTGAGGGGCAGCAGAGAGGAGGGGCATATTTCTGGAGGAATTGCACTGATCAGGGAATGATAGAATTGAGGTGAGGAAAGTACTGCACGCTTGCTCAGGACTGAAATAATTCTCCAGTTTTAGGGGTCTCTGCTAATGTTTAGGTTTTTCTTCTTTGCTGTTCATTTAACCTGTCACTTTCCCATGAGGTGGGGTCTTCTGCCAATCTCAGTGTTCTAAAGAACCTTGACGATATTAAAACACAGGCAATAATCAAAATATTTGGCTTTTAAAAATTAATGTGTCTTACCTAAGGTGACATGGTAACTGTAGAGGTTATTGGTTAAGAGATCTGTGTGAGAGCTGCCAGTCTTAGTCCCATTCCTGGTGAATTGATTTGTGGGTTGTGAAATTGTTTCCTGTGTTTGGTATTTGGGACGCTTTGACAAAGGAATTGGTGATACCATGTTTGAGGCAATAACTGTTTTGGAAATGGTTGGAATGATGCCTCTTCCTGGCTGTTAATTGCAAACTTCTCACCAACACATCAGAAGTAATGAAAACTTTAAAAAATAAATCCTAAGGAGTATTGCAACTTTATCTGCAGTGGTAAAGTTAAGCTGCTTTATATTTTGGTGTATATGGTGCTACAGCTTTTCTTGCTAAATCAGCAATGACCCTTTCTGGTGATCTGTATCACACTGGTTATTCTAGATCCTACCCTAATTCAAATGGATAAGATGCAGGGAATTTGCAACTGTCCAGTAGGAGGAGGTAAACAAACAGCTTCATTCCGTGTTCTGGGTGTGGTGTCCTAAGTGCCCCTTAAGAGATGGAGAGGTTTTGGTACTTCAGGTTTGTGTCCTCAGCTGCATAAAGATTTGTCTAAACTTCTTTCTCTGCCACTTTTTATCCCGGGGTCAAGGGTTTTGATACATAAAGCTTACACAGGCTGAGTATCTGGGAGTGCTGGGGAAAATCTCACTTGTCAGCTGTTACTGCTGGCACCAGGTAGGAAAGAGAAAGATGTTGTCTTGCCACATTTGTTTTGTCTTTGAGGAGGTCTCAGATTTTTTTAAACTGGAGTGTAACCAGTTACATTGGTAACAGAGCAGTTCTGTTCCTGACTTAAGGAAAACACCCTGGAAGAAATGCAAACACGCTTGTTTTATGAGATAGGTGAAGAGAAGAGAGTGTTGGGAAGAGCACACAAGCATTTACCAAACTGGTGGACATTACCATACTAATTGGTATTAGTATGACTACAAGAACTGTTGTTACTGCCCAGTAAGTGCTGGCTCGGAAGTATTTGATGATTCAGAGATGAGAAGGAAAGTCCATAACCTGACAGTTCTTTTTTTCTCTGGAGAAGAAATCTTCCTGATCCCCAGAATCAGTAAATATCAGGTTTTGCCTTGTGTTACAAATGTTAACAATCCTTGTATATTTTGCTTTTTTTCCTCTTAAGTTATCTGTGCATATAATTTCTGCAGGAGCAAGATCTAAGTAGTCCAATATGACATGCTAGATAAGAGCTTTGCAAACAATCCTGAGAGGTGTTTTGAGTGTTACTAACCTCTTCAGAAAGTCGAGTCCTGTAAAGACAAAGCCCTGAAGGAAGAGTTTTGAATGCTGTGGGATATACTTGCCTTAAAAGCCATTTTCTGAAGCCAAATGAAACAAGACCTGCTTAGACTCCTGTGAAGTGAATCTGACTTTTTTTGCAAATACCAGAGCAAATAGTAACAAAACAGAGCTACAGGAGAGTGACCTGAAATGAGCCTTTCCTGTGCCTCACTAAGGTAACAGCAAAACCTCTGCCAATCCTCTGAGGCCCTATCAAGGAAGAGCCATTGTTCAGGCCCTTATTCCATTGTCACTGGGAGCAGTAGGATGAGACCAGCTTGAGAATCAAACTTCCACCCAGGTGATGTGGGCTGGTGATGGAGACAGCCTCAGGTGGCACTGCTTGTCACCACTCAGGACAGGGGTGTGATATAAAAGACTTCATAATACCTGACTTTAAATAACTGTCAGTAGTGGGTTTTAACCTTTCTTTGGTTGGTACAGCCCCACATCTCTAACAGGAATATTTTCTTTCAAGTTTCTGTATTCAAATGAAACTGGACAGTTGTAGTTGATTCCATAGACATCTCATAGTTTACAGTCTTGCAATGGACCAGAAGGTAAACAACTCTTCTGAAAATTTTTTGGCAAAACAAATTTCTGTAGAGCTCTGCAGAAATGCCCTGGTCCTGTACTGTGCTTATTTGGGTGAAAATGCCCATTTATTGTGCAGTACTTGACCCTCATGGAAGATATGTTTAGACACTAATGAGAAACCTTTGGTTTCTATTTGCATAGTGGTGTTTAACAAGGAATTGCCTTTACTCTAAGCCTTGAAGACTGGGGTGACTGCAGGCCTGCCTTTTTTGGCACATGCAGGTTTTCTTGCTTCTGTGTTGAAAGCAAGGAGAATTTTGCTGGGCAGTGATAGCAAACATCATGGGAGTTTGTATCCTGGCCTCTCTTTCTGACTTCATTTGATGCAGATAGAAAACCCCAAAAACTGTTGTTCCTATACTTGACTGTAATCCTCATGTGTGAGTTGCAAGAAGCACTCTCTATTCCTGTCACATCTCTTTTCACCACTCAAATAATGGGAGTACCAGGAAAGGGGAAACTCCTCCTCTTCCTCTGATCCCAAGGGTCTTGGCTAACAAGAGGTTCTCCACAGAGGTGCAGTTCATGCTTAGCTGGCATGCTGTTTGCTTTGGAGGCAGGTAAATAAAAGGCAGTTCTGCTCTGGAAATAAAATATCTGTTGATGTGTAGGATATCTGCATTCTACATAAGTAGGTGTTATGTGGAAGTCCATCTGTGATCTGTGTGTCCAATGCATAAGGGGTAGGAAGCAGGATTCCGTTTTTCCACATGCTTATTTTCAAAATGGAGATGCAGTGGGAGCAAAACTGCAAGTTACTTGTTTTGTTCTTTTGTGTAAACTGATAGTTTATATAGTTCAGCAGCTTCAGCTCCACTGGAGCTCTCTCTGTCATTGCAGCAGGCATTGCTGGACACCGAGCAGTGCAAGGAGCAGAACTGTTGCATGGAAGTACCTTTTAGTTACATTTCTGCACAGAATTACATTTCCAATGAGGGCAGGAATCTACAAGGTGCTTTATGGCAGGAGACACAGAGTTCCAGTTTACTTTTTGCTGTCTCTGTTGCTCTTATAGTGCCCTGAGGCAGCTGGGAGGAAACGCTTTGCCCTGCCACATTCCTGCTGTCAGTATGTGATCCCAGTTGATGACTGGGCAGCACTGGAGTCCTGGGTGGTGCCTCTGCAGTCAGTGGTGTCACCTGTCAGCAGCTTGCCTGCCTGCCTGGCTCTGCAAACCTCCCCCTCACTGCTCTCCAGGTCTCTCATCCCCCTTTTGAGGCCTGCCCTAGGCTTTTGGTGCATCTCTGGTTCACTTCCAGTACTACAAAAAGTGGGGTGTGGGCAGTTAAAAGTTCTCAGTTCTTCATTCCCAGTCATGTTGTAGAGAGGAAGCCTGAAGGCCACCTCAGCACTTCCAGCCTGCATTTGTAGATGTTGCTCAACACCCAAAGCAGTGTGAGGCTGGTCTTGGTTTGTAAGCCTCAGACAGGAAGTTTGGGATGAGCCAGGTTCACTAACACCATATTGGCTCCTTAACCAGTGTCTGTGTCTGTCTGTGTGGGATTCTGCACTTTTTACAAAGCCGGGGTGTCAGGGTGTGAGGGACGGGAGCTCTCTGCATCTTGTCTGCCCCCCTTGGTCAGGTGTGTGGCTGCTCTTTGCTCACTTACGTGTTTGTTTGTGAAGCTGGAGTTCTCTTCTGACTCTGTGTGCAAAGCAAATATTGATTTGTGGGCTAATGGCATTTGCAGCTCCAGGATATGCCTTTGCCTGACTTGAGGGAGACACTGATGGGGGAAGGGAAGGAAGGCCAAGGGCATCCTGCTGAGAGGTCCCTTGGACATTTCATTGAGCAAATCAGGATTATAATTTGGAAAATGTAAGTTTTCTGGTTGTGAGAAGACAAAATGGAACTGCCTGGTTCAGTGCAGAGCTTTTTTCTGATTTCTGAGAGAGGGAGACGTTAAATTGGACACAATCTACTTGGGATTTCAAAAGCTGAGCTGGAAGAGGCTTCTAGAACTACACCTACTTGCATAGTGACTTTCAATCACTTCTATCTCTTCCAAAACTTACTTTCTTAATAAAGGAAGAGAATAGAGAACAGTGGAAAGCAGCTAACAATCCAGAGATGGCAGTGGGATTTACTGCATACACTGTTGCTTTCTGTTCATTAAACATAGAGGAAAACAGAGTTTTTTCTCATGCTAGCTTACTGTCAGAAGAGGTGTTGTAGCTGTCAGAACAGAGGTGCAGTTCTTGTAACAGTGAATGAAAATTATTCTAGAAAGAGTTGTTATGCTTGTTCTGTTCTTTCTGATGATACTCAGTGGAGGTTCCTGCATAGTTACTGGTTGTAAAGTTTTCAGGATACAAAAACATTGCTTGGTAAAATGTTTGTCTTCTGCACAGTCTGCTAGAGGTATGCTGCCTTTTTGGTGGATTTTTTTTTTTTAATCAGTAGGGGAAGAACACTCTTGGGAAGGAGTTTCTGTCCCAAAATAAAGGTCCTACTGAAAGGCTCCAAACAGTGTCACTTTGTGCTCAGCACATCCAGGCCCTACCGTCACAGGCTTAGGTGGAGATCACCTAAGCAAAAGAGGCCAAGCAGGTAAAACACAGGCAGCAGGAGATTGCTATCTGGTGTTTGCCAGGAGCCAGGTAATTGAAATCTCTCATACTACAGCTGTGGGGAAGAGCCAGTGTCCAGGGGACGCACACTATTTCCAAGTGGAAGTAAATTTGCAGGACTCCTTTGCAAACAATTTCTAAAGGACACCTGCACTAGAAAATAAACAAATTGGACATAATCCTGCATGGTGTGTGTTTGAACTCCAACAAAGGGTGTTGCAGGTGGAGTTCTTCGAATGGCTGTACCTGATGCTGAGTGCATGCTTCCCTTGTAGCCTTCTTTTTCAGGTACATCACACCTGTGTTCTAGCAGGCTGGAAACAATGGTGATGTGATTTGTTTTGGACTCTGACTTCAAAAAGTAAATCTGTGATTAACAGGTACTATTTACATTTTAGCAAAAAAATACATTTCTTTCAAAATATGAAGACTACCTGTTGTGTGACCAAAATTGCTTCATATAAGAAACTTAAATTGCCTATGAACATGGGAGATGCTCCTTAATGTGTGGGTGAAACTGGTTTTAATTTTGTAGTACAGAGGGTTTGGGAGTTGCCATTAGTATTTGTTGGATCTGATGTATTTTTTCCTTTGTATTTCTTACTGTTGTTTTATTTCAGAAGTCTGTATGTTGAAAATAACAGCAATTTCACACATGTGGTTTCACAAGCTTTGTGGAGCCCCTTTTGTTACTTGCTATCTCCTGACTAGGAGAGCTTGAGAGTTGCTTTAGGTTTATGTCCCTCAGTCAAAGGAAAGACCTTACTATGTCAATCCCATGTATCAGATATCCTCCTCCTCCTCCTGCTCCTCCTCCTCCTGCTCCTCCTGCTCCTCCTGCTCCTCCTCCTGCTCCTCCTGGCTTGCACTAAGTAGTCTCCATGTGCCACAGCAGGAGCTTTCCCTTGGTGTGATTCCTTTTGCTCACCCTGCCCTTCTGCACACCCGTGCTAGCAGCAAGGTGAGCCTCACGCTCTCTCTGGCCTCTGTCCCAGATGGGTGCTTGCAGGAAAGTTTCTATGGGAACCAGGGGCAGGAAAAACCTGCCCACCAAGTTCAGTGCTCTAATGTTAGGGACAGGAGAGCAGGCAGGAGAGTGATCCCCAGCAAGGCAAAGGCCAGGGTGTGATGATGTGGAGAAGGGAGGGTGTTCCATCTGCTACACCTGTCTTGGGACAAGGAGAGACTGACTCAGCACTCTCCTGCCCTGTTTCCAAGCACTGTGGTTAATTCCCTTATTATGGGTTTTTTTCTCAGCCACGTGCTTGACACCCTGGCCTGGCTCCTCCACAGCAGGTTGGGTCAGCAGTGGTTGTACATGCAATGAAGGTTAATAATGGCTGAGGGGAATCTCTACTCACAGGCTCAAGGCACTGAGGATGGATTCAGAGCACAGGCAATGACAAGTGTGGCAGACTTAGCACGTGGTGACTGCATTCCTAATAAGAGCCATTGGAAACAGGGTTAACTGGGCTCAGAGAAGGCAGGGGAGAAGGACACCTTGCAGGCTCAGGAACAGAGCAGCCATGGTTGCAAGGCAGTGAAAAATGCATCAAAATACATTCACAGCAATTTTGAAAGGGAAGTAAGTAATGTCAGCCAATTTACCTGCTTGAGGTGCATGCTCTGTGTGATCCCATGTAATGTGAGCATGCAGATGCTCATTTTGTAGTTGTTGCTATGTCTTCAGCTACTAAGAGAAGAGTTGGTGCTAAGGGAACAAATGGCACTGGTATGTAGGGAAGAACACACAAACATTTACAGAACTGGTGGACATGCAGCTGACCATCCTGTGGACAACACTACTTCTCAGAAACAAAAGCTGGATTTTATTTTTTTGTTTGTTTGTGATTTTTTTTTTGCCCTAAGCATTAGTGTCAGAATGGATCAGAGTGTCTGTTCATCCATGCTGGCCTTTCTCAGGCAGAGATTTGTTTAAATCCATAAGGAGGAAACCTTATCATTTGTGTTCCCAGACACAGATGTTTTTTATGCTTTTGCAGTGTTGTGCAGCTGCTTATCTTGGAGTGCTGTAGCAAGTCACTTCCTGGCTGCAGGTGCTCACTGGAAAGCTCACTGAGATGCAAAGGCAATATAACCTTGTACTAATCAGCACTGTGAAACAACTTGGATAGGGCCTGTGGGATGGATCCCTGGGGTTCCTCCTTTTAGCAGCTTACAGTCATAAGTAGCTTTACTGAAAAGGGAAGCTGGAAAAGCCATCCTAGGTGTGCAAATGTTGGTTTCTCCCAGGTTGTTTCCCAAGGAAGTGTGAGTGACTGATCTATCCCAGCACTTCATCTGCTTGGTAGAGGTGGCTCTTGCTGTCGACCACACACAAATTGTAAGGTTGATCTTAAAGTCTAGAATCTCTCTGATTACTGAACTATTCCATTGTTTTCCTGGAAATCCCCATAGAAATCCCCATAAAATATGCTGTTAACTAGTGTGAGGAAAGCAAGGAGGGGAGCTCTATTGCCTGATTTAGTTCAGAGGAGCCTGGTTCGTGGCTCATTGCAGAGGTACTCGATAGCGTCTTCTCCACATCCACAGGCTTCAGGGACTTGTATTCTGCAGCCCTACACACTTTACTCCTGTGCTTTGTGATGCTACTCTTAAAATTTCTTTTGGACTTACTGCATCCAATGAATACCCCTTAAACCCTTTTCACCACTCCTGTCCCTTCTTCATGGTCAGTGTCTTCAGAGAATGATGATGTGTGGGGTATTTTCTTAGTTTACATCATTAAATAATAGGATTCACAATATGCAATGGAAAAGGTATTAAAAGTTGACTTGTGTTTTTGACATTCTTTCAACCAGCAATGCTGTTATTTCCACAAGAAATTTGGGAAATGACAGTGTGCTCTTTCTAGCTGGTCAGTAGGTATGAATCCAAAAGGAAATTCCAGTCTCTGGAATTTATTTCTTGTATGCTAAGGAATTTGATTTTCACATGAGGAAGTTGTGTGTGAGGGGTCTATCAGTCCCTCACCATGTTCTTAGATGCTAATTGAATTCTCTCATCACCCTTTTTTTTCTTTTTATAACAGGAGTGTAACATCTCACCTCTGTGGACAGCATTTCTGGACCTGCTGACACCTGTGCCACTCAGCCTTGCCTTGTGCAATGTCAGGTGAGCACACAGAAATTGACCCAGTATCTTCTCATTTCCTTGCTTGCTCTGTCTTCAGCTGAAACTTCATAACGAAGGTTTCTGGTTCCAAGAGCATTTCTTTATGTGAACATACTTTCTGATTGGATTGAGAGAGAGGAAACTTTGTAACCCAGCAGCCTTTTCATTCAGGGTGAATTCAGTTCCTTCTTTTACAATGTAGAGGCTTTTTCAGCCATTGAACAGAGGGGAAGAAGGAGGTTGAAATGTGGTCTGCCTTCCCCATTTTTCCTTAATATTTGCTTGATTCTGCTCTCCCCCCAATACTTTGCCCAAAGTGAGTGGCTCACAGTGACTGTGAGAGATTTTTGCTGTACAATGGTTGCTCTAGGACAGGAAGAATGCTGAATAATAACTGGAGTTAAGTTGTGGACTTCTGAGATAGAAGCTTTGCTAAAACTAGGTCTTCTCCTTCTTAGAGAAGCCAACTTTCCCACCCTGTACCTTTTTCTAGACCTTTCTTTCTGGTCAAGCTGGTTGTTTCAGGGCACATAACCCTGGGGGAGACTATGCTTCAAGGCCAAGTAGACCTTTGTCTTGCTGATAGAGCAGTAGAAGACTTGGGACATGTTTATCTGCTTCCATTGCAAGAGTTGATGTCTGCTTGTATTCCAAGGGAAGCTGTCCACTGGGACTCTGCCTGAGACTGGAAGGGTGCTTGTCTTGAACACAGAAGACCAAGATTATAGGCATACTTTCATTGCTGCATCTCTCTATACATGGTCTGACACTATCCCAACCCGCTGGGAAAAAAAGGAGCAGTTGAGCATCTTTCTGAGGGCTCTGATTTTCCATTCTGGTGCCTGAGTGACAGAATTTCAGGAAACTCTGGAGTGCTGCTGGTACTGATCCATAGTAGGAATTTATTTCTGCAAAATAATATTTGTTTGGTGATGATACCCCTGGCTTGTTGCTGATCACACAACTTTTCCAAGCAGGTGGGTGATCTTATGATGCCATGGAACTGTTTCTCTTCCCTAAGAATCACTTTTTTAGAGGTAACTCCATTTGGCCCTTTTGCCTCTTTGGCTCAATAAAAAGGAACAAAACCATCTGAAATTACTGACTTCCCTGATGAAGTGGGAGATGTCTCAATGTTTAGAGTAGCAGTAGCAACAAACTGATGAGTGAGTCCTTCCCATGCTGGAACAGTCTGTATGGAGTGTGTATCTTCCAAGGGTGTTCTTCCAGATTTTCACTGCTATGTGTTGATCTCTTTCTGTTTAGGCCATCACACTCCCTCTGCTGGGGGTCCCTTCTCAGCACTCACACCCAGCATTTGGCCTCAGGAGATCCTGGCAAAATACACACAGGTACAGTGTGGGACAGGGTGGGGATGTTCTCTGGCTCTGCAAAAGTAGAGGGAACCTGGTGTTTTCTGGTGGTCTCTAAAAGCCACAGGGAAAAGGGGAGAGAGGTGCACTTTTCCTCCAGTGCTTTGGTTATGGACTTCATGTGTTTTGTGGTTCCATCCTGGCTTTTGCAAGAGGATCTTGCAGAGCACAAAGAAACTTCTGTGAATTATTTCCCTGCTGTTTTGCAACTATTGCTCCATTGCAAAAATGTTGACACCCTCAGGGAGCCTCTGTCATCATCAAGCTACTCTGGATGGCTTGTGCATGACAGGAAATACTAGCTTCAAGCTTGTCACCAGGTGGGTAGAGCAGGAAGGAAGGAAGCAGCTGTGGAATTTTGTAATTTAGCCACAGTGTTTGCTGAAAGCAGATTAAAGCTTTTTGTGGAGGTATGTGGGCAGTGCTTCTTGCTTCTTAGGTGCTGCCTGGTTGCAGTGCTTGCAAGAGTCCCACAGGAGGTGCAGGTGGGCTTGCAGGAACGGGAAAGAGCAGTAGGTTTTTACTCCTAAAAAAATCCTGGAGGTAATCTCCAGTGTGTATCCCCCAGTACACCTCAATGCCAACCAGGAGCACAGATGAGGAAGGTTGAGATTTGGGTCATGGGCCTTAACTTTCTTTGGCCTATAATTTGGACTTACCTCATAGATGCAAATCCCAGTTTTGCCTGCTGCCTTTCAAAGGAAATTTGAGAGCAACAGGCAGAGGATGGAGTGGTGCAGGGAGCTGAGTTTGCAGTGTGTGCGCAGAGGTAACAGGAAGGACAGCTGTGTATTAGTGATGCAGGCAGTAGAGGCCACTTTAGCTGGTGTGTGTATATTCCTCAGTCCATGAGGACAGCTCCTTCCAGGTGAGCAGTTCTGATCATGATAAGATGCTGAGCTCAAGTCCTACTGGGAAAATCTGTATAGTTTTTTTCCATGGAGAAGTCAAAATGGGAACGGCAGGCAACATCTCCTCAGCTGGGAATTGTGGTGGGAGGCTTTAAAAATTAAAGGGCAAGGGGTCTGGTTGCTCAAAGGGCACAGAGTGGGCAGTGGTGGGGTGAGGCAATATCTATGTGTCTCTGTTTGGTTATTCAGTGATAAACTGCTGAAAATGTCTGTTTTCCCTCCTCACATCTCCCAGAAAGAAGAATCCGTCGAGCAGCCGGAGTTCCGCTATGATGAATTTGGTTTCCGAGTTGACAAGGAAGGTAAAACCAGTCCCGTCCCTCCCACTTGCACTGTGTTCAGCCCTTCCCATGCTTTCAAGTGTGGCAGGATTTTGCAACCATTCTGTGCAAAATTGTCTACCCACCTGTTTCTGTATCCTGCCATTTGTAATCAAGTGCATTAGAGGTGCTGACCTTATGGAAGTCCAGAGCACAGACTATGCAGCAATCATTTCCATCCCCTTATGCTGTGCCATGGGGAAGAGGGAGAAAAGTTGAGGAGTTACCATTTCTGTTAGCAGCTGCATGCTGGAGAAGAGCAACTTTGCCAGTTCACAGTGGGATCTCCATTGTGTTCAGTAGCACTGCAAGGGCTCATAGCAGGCACAGTGAAATGTGCTGTCTGCTGAAAAACTCATAGCCAAGGAGAGTGGTGGTATGTTCTGCCCACCTCAGCATCTCAGCAAGGTGTAGGGCAAATTGTAGGGGAAAAACCTACATCCTAGTTTTTCTGCAAGCTATGGCAGATCAACAAATAGAAGGAGGCATGGAGTGCTGTTGAAGCTAAGCATTAAACTACAACAGCTGGCTGTCTTAGCAAAGAGGAAGAGAAAGAAGTAGGAGATGTAGGAATTGTTTCATGTGCTCTGGGGGTCATACCCAGGGCTCAGGCTATATAATGTAAGGGCAGAAGTTGTTTGCATGTGTGCCCTGAGGCACCTTGAGTCATAGAGGATCCTCTTTGAAGCAATGACCTGAAGATGAGGACAGAACACAGTGATATTTTTTTCAGCCAGAACATCTGTGCATTATAAAATCAACAGAAAGATTTGGAGCACATTGCTGGGATGTATTATATGATGAAGGACAGAGTGCCTTATGTCAAACCTGTCCTTGTGCTAAAGTATCTATTTTAGGAAGCCAGCCTCAGGTTAAGATGCTCTCTCATTGTGAATTTGGAAGTGTCCTTATTAAAGCATTTTTGGTGATTAAATATCCCCAAAGTTAACATTTTGCACCTCATTACTTCCATGAGCATATAGCTTCTGCTTTCCAGCTCTGAGGCTTGCTATGCTTTTGTCAGCCTGATTTACAGATCCTTACAAAACCCAGCAGGATGACTGCTGCCAGGATCTTGTTTAATTCCAGCCACACTGTGGTCTAAATCATGAGTAAGTAGAGACTAGAAGCCTGCTGACAGCTTCTTTAGTTCTCAAGGTCCCAAGCCTTTTGCTTATGACCATAAAATTTGCTGCATGGAGTAGGAAGTTAGAAACCAACCTTTCCATGCTCTGACTGGAAGATATGAATGTTTTGAATGTGCTTTTTTCAGATGGCTATCCTATTTCCTACCCTGCCGTGTGTTCATTTCCTCTCCTGTTCCCTCTCTCACTTGTCTCCATTCCTTTCTCTTCCCTTTGCTGAAGCAGATGGTGCTGAGCCAAACTCCAGCAAACTTCTGGGGGTCCCACTGACAGAGGAGCCACAGCAGAGGCTCAAGTGGCAGGCTCATCTGGAATTCACACACAACCATGATGTGGGCGACCTCACCTGGGACAAAATTGAGGTCACCTTGCCACACTCAGACAAGCTGCGCTCCCTGGTGCTGGCCGGCATCCCACATAGCATGAGGCCACAGGTGAGAGCGCTGCCTGTTCTGGGCAGGCACTCCTGCCTGGAGTAAGAGATCATGGAGTGGGATCTCCTGGGATGGCAGTTGAGAGGGTGTCAGATTAGGGCTTTCTGTGGCCGAGTGACTTCTGTCTCTGTTCACCCTGTCCGCGCAGCTGTGGATGCGCCTTTCAGGGGCTTTGCAGAAGAAGAGGAACTCAGAGATGTCATATCGAGATATCATGAAAAACAGCTCTAATGATGAAACCATTGCTGCCAAACAGGTAGGAGATCTTCCTAGTGCTGAGTGGGAAGAAGGGCAAGATTTGCTGTGTGAGGAAGATGGGTTGTCTGCCTGACACCTGCAGCAGGGGCAGTTGAGAGGAAGTGGTTAAATCCTGCTAAAGCTTAATCCTGTGGGGCATATTTCTCCTTCGTTTTGTTGGAATAGCAATTGTTTAGCTCTACTCTTTCCTAGGACAGCGAGAAAAGGGTTAGAAAAATGCTGCAGTTGCATCTCAGCAAACGTGCTCATTGTCACTGAGGGAAGGGAAGGATGAAAGGCTGACAGACTCACCTCTGTTGAGATTGTGGCAGCTGCTTTGAGAGCCTTTGTTCCCTTGAACAAAGTTTCTGAGCACCAGCAAGACTATTAAAGGGTATTTTCCCTCCTCCTTTGACCTCATGGATTTGGCCAGGTTGTTGGTTTTACTCTGGAATATGTTCATTTGGAAGCCATGCTTGATATCCAAGCATATGTAGTTCCCAGCTAGTGTATGTTCCTATTGTCAGTGGTGAAGCTAGGGTCTGAGTTTAGGCAAGTATTTCTAGGAATTCGGCAAGCCACTGTCTTCACTGACATTTTCCCACATGTCAGTGAAGGCTGTTAAACTGACCCCAGATGCTTGGACAGGGATATCTTCTTTGGTGCCTGAGGACTTATGGGTGGGTGTGGGGAGGCAGAGTTCCCTGAGGCAGGGGGCTGGGGCAAGTGCAGAGAGCTGAAGGCAGTTTTTCAGATGCTGCAAGCTGACTCTGTCCTTGTTTATGGCTGCCTGACAGATTGAAAAGGACTTGCTACGCACAATGCCCAGCAACGCCTGCTTCTCCAACATGAACAGCATCGGGGTGCCGCGGCTGCGCAGGATACTACGGGGGCTTGCCTGGCTCTACCCAGACATTGGATATTGTCAGGGCACTGGCATGGTAACCTGCTTTCAGAGTGTCTTTGTGATAGGGATCAGTTTGTCTCTGGTTGCTACACTGCAGTGAATGATCAGAGGTAGTGCTGCCAGATACTGTGGTCTCCAGGTGAGCTGAAGAGAAATCCCTTTCACCTGGAATACTTTTCCTAAAGAAGGTAGAGCAGAGTAGCACCACACATCCAAAGATACAGAAGACTTTGGTCCATCTGTTGGGGAGGGGGCAGTAATTATACTGAGGAGAAATCCCTTCAGTGGAGACTGCAGTAGAGCTCCTGCAGAAGGAAGATTTTTGTTACCTAGATACTGGTCCATCTCTCCATGTGAGAAAGTGGGGAAAGAGTTCTACTCTTAGAACATGCAGTTTTTCTCTACTGTCTACTCTAAGAGTTCTCTTTTAGGACATGCAGTTTTTCTTCCTTCAAAATCCTAGGTGGCTGCCTCTCTGCTGCTCTTCTTGGAGGAGGAAGATGCCTTCTGGATGATGTGTGCTATCATCGAGGAATTGGTTCCTGCCTCCTACTTCAGCACCACCCTCATGGGTGTGCAGACAGACCAGCGTGTCCTGCGGCAGCTCATCGTGCAGTACCTGCCCCGCCTGGACAAGCTGCTTCAGGAGCACGACATTGGTAAAAATGTGCCCTAGAAATTTCTTGCCAGGGTGACATGCACACAAAGAGTATTGTTCTTTTTACACAAAGGGGAGCATCAGGGAGAGGAGCAAACCTCCTGACCCTGGAGGCAATGCATGGAGGAGAGTCCTTAGGAGAGTCCACCTTCACTGGTTGACTGACTTCGTTTGTTGTGATTATTTTCCATGTCTCTGTTCACAGAGCTCTCCTTGATCACCTTGCACTGGTTCCTCACCTCTTTTGCTAGTGTTGTCCACATCAAGCTGCTGCTGCGTATTTGGGACCTCTTCTTCTATGAGGGCTCTCTGGTGCTGTTCCAAGTCACTTTGGGCATGCTAAGTATGAAGGTAATTCCCCTCCTCTCCCGCCGTTGTTGTACTTCAGTGTTTATTTCTGAGATTTCGGGGCAAGGAGGTTTTGTATCCACTTGTTGTATGTGGTTTGGGAGTGTGTTAGGGAAGACAACTTCCTGCTGTCTTTGGAGCTGGAGGCTGTGAAAAACTTCACTGAACTTAGAGATTGCTGTTTCCCATGCATACCTCATTTGTTGCCACATAATTAAACCTCATCAGCTGCCACCCTCTAATGAGTCTAGATCCCAATATGAGGGTCCACCTTATCTAAACCTAAACCAAGAGACCTCTTGATTTTGCACAATCTGGGTGGAAAGAGTAAGCCAAAGTTGTAATCATCTGGGAAGTTTTGGATGGCATTGCTTGAATGCTCTAAGAGATGAGCATTGTCCTGACTGCCTTTGATTTGGCTGGCCTGATCTTTTCCTTTCCTATGTGAAAAACAGTTTTGTATTCAGTTTGCTGTTTGAATACAACAAGGGTGATGCTGCTGGGAGTAAAGGGAAGGTGGAGCACAGTTTGACATGGCAGGTGCTCTAGAGTGCAGCTCCCATTCTCTTATCCCTAGCAAGATCCCTGCTGTGACCAGTCCTAGTGGTTGGTGCAGAATAGGTTTGAGTTTGGTTTTCCGTGCTGATTTGATTTAATTTCAGTGGTGAATGCTGTGATTCAAAAAAGTGCCAGCTAGAATTCTTGAGGAGAGTGCGGTAGAGCAGTAAAAGATGCTGTTCCTCTCTCAAAAGTAGCTAGGACTTTTCCTGTTTAAGGTTTTTTTAATTGAATTTTCTAGCTGTACCTGCCCAGGCTGTACAGTGAATGTAAAACTGCATCTAGCAGCCTCAGGAGCACATGTTACCCCTCCATGAGGCAAAAATGACTGTGTTGTTGCAGGAAGATGAGCTGATCCAGTCTGAGAACTCTGCCTCGATCTTCAACACGCTGTCAGACATCCCGAGCCAGATTGAAGACGCAGACGTGCTGCTGCGGGAGGCCATGCGCGTGGCTGGCTCGCTGACGGACGTGGCGGTGGAGACCCAGCGCCGCAAACACCTGGCCTACCTCATCGCTGAGCAGGGGCAGCTGCTCAACTCCAGCACCACTGTCAACAACCTATCCAAAGTGAGTGCACAGTCCCTTTTTACCATTCCTTACATATTCCCACCCAATTCTGGTTTGTGAGCAGGAGGTCCTCCTGTTTGAGAGGATTTTTGGTTCCAGGATAATTGGTACCCAGTGAAGAAAATGTATTGGGAAGTTCTGTACCAACAAAATGCTGCCAGATCTGTCCTGGTGGATAAATCCCCAGATTAAAGGGATATTAGCACTGATTGTAATTAGCATTCCTGAGAGTGATGATGAAATGTGATGCATTTCATTAATGGAAACTAAAAGAAACAACATATGCCTTTGGTAGAATTTGCTTGAAGCACACAGAGTAGGAACTGGATTTAATCCATTAGTAAGAAACTGGTACATTAAAATAACCTTGGAAGGTAGAGTCAGAAAACAGCAGCAGCTGCCTTTGAAGAGCCAAATTAAAAATGCGCCTGTGTTTAATCTTGGACTAAAATCTATAGTTGCAGACAAGACGCTCAGGCAATTCTAAAACGTAATAGCCATACACTTAGAAATTTATATACTATTTCATGAGGAACTGCTTTTTGCAACAAATAGAATTAGAGTTAGAATTATTTAGAGTTAAAATAAAATTATTTTTATATTTACATGGATCATAGTTGATTCTTGAACTTCAATTATGCTTTTGTAATAATTAAGGTATAAATAACCTATTGCACATGGAGCAGATGGAGCAGTAAAGCTGATTCAGTGCATTAGGACTAGAACAACTCCTGTCTAAAACTGCCAGTTCACTGGCCTGCCCCATCTAGTGGTAGATGACAGGACCCCTTGTCCAGAACTGACTGGAGTGGAGAGTTGCTTTATTTTATTTCTGAAGTCTGTCCTAATGTGTTCTCTCTGTTCCCTCTCCCATAGATTGTGCGACGGAGGACTCAGCGCAGGAAATCGGGCATCACCTCCCTGCTTTTCGGTAAGGACAATCCCGTGCCTTTCGTGTGTAGTTGGTGGCTACAGCAGCTTAGGAAGGAGGGGAACAGGCAAAGCAGGGAAACATTGGGACAGAGGGATTGGAGAGAAGGGAGTCAGAACTGAAGGATGAAAGGGGAGAAGTGCAGTTTACTACTTGCTTTCTTTGATCTGAGCTCAGAAAGTAAATTTTAGGTAGACAGTCCATGAATAGTGGACCAACAGAAAGTGCAGCTCAGCCCAGCTGTAATGTCCTTCTTGTACTGACCAACAGGTCAAACACATTTTCTGGCAGACCTTATATAGTCCACAGGCTGGATGTGGTACTCTCTGATCTTACTCTGCTCAGTTCAGGAACATCTCTGAAGATCTGAGACAAGGCAGGATGTCTAGTGTGTCAAAGTTGTGCCATCAAAATTATAAATGAAAGCATCACTATGTTTTCCCTTACTTATTCTGAGAGATTGATGTTGTGACTTCAGCAACAAGGGGAAGTCTTGCTTTTGACTCTTAATTTTCTTCACTTATGGGCCAAGCCAATGTATGTCCAGAAAGGGCACAGTCAGAATAGCTTTTGCAGGGGTTTAAGAGTAACTTACTTCTTGACTCCATAAGAGCCCTTTCTGCTGTAAGCCTCACTGTCATCACTTTACTTGAAATTGGCTAGCCTTCTTGAAATTGCCACATGTCACCACAGGAATTGTTTTTCCGGAAGACATACTGAATTTGCAGGGCTCAGTGTTCCTGTTGTTGAAATGGCCTGAATAAATCTAAAAATGGACTTTACTGGTCTTTCCAGAGAGGAGCTTTTCTGATGTTCTCCAGGAAGCTGATATATTGTCACAGGTTTCCTACAAACACATAGAAAAATTATGGTGGAATACCCATGATGCTTTAAAGTCAAGCATGCAGAAGTGAAGAAACACAGGACAGTTGCTTGTGCAACCTAAACTCAGAGCTTTTGTATGTAATGTTATCATACAGTTGGTACAGACTGAACTGGCAGGGAACTTGGCTGCCACACACACCTTTCTTGTGTCTCAGTCTCCTTGACAGTTTGAGTATTTTTATGGAGGCGATAGTTATGCACATGTACAAAGATAAATTTTAAGTTCAAGCTTCAAAATATATCAGTGGTAGAACAGAGATAATTGATAGGGTTTTCTCATTTTAGTGGGACTTCTGTGCAATGACCATTATGTGTTTTACCTAATGTTATTCTTAGTATTTGAAATGTTGGTTAAAACTGAGAAGTTGTCATCCTGCAGCAGTTGACTACAATGGAAAAATTCAGCCCAAGTGAGAGGAAGGAAAGCTTGTATGAGATAAATTCACCCTCTACTGGGAACTGACAATCAATCCTAAATGTAAAGTCTGCTGCCTGTGATAGTTACTGTATAGTACTGGTACTTAGCCCTCATCTGGGAGAGAAGGAGAATTTACCCAGAGCTTAATTCTTCTTCCTTGGAGTGAATTCAGATGTGGTAGTAACTTGGGCAGGAGTCATAGAATCACAGGAGCACTGTTTAGAAGAGACCTCTCAGTGTCTGTATTCCAACATCTCCTGCTTGAAGCAGACTCTTGCTCATGCTAGATCAGGTTGGTCAGGGCTTTCTATAGTTTTTTTCTTTCTATAGATTTTTGAGATTCAAAGAGTTGAACCAGATTTACAATGCAGGAAGAGAAAGAAATAATGAAAGATTATTTGGTGGAGAGCAGAACATGCAAGAGGTGTTTTCCTGTTGTGTGGGCATTGCAGCAAGGAAATGCAGAAGAGCTCCTCCTGTGCAGAGCTGTGCAGCTCGTCAGTCTTTGCAGGCTCAAAGTAGAGCCTGCTCACGTGTGGCTGATCATGCAGTGTGGTTTCCTGTCTGGAAGTGTGGGTGTTGAAGTTTGAAAGTGTGCATGTTGAGTGCAGTGAGGTAAGTCTGGGGGACACGCCAGCTACTTTCCTCTGTACCATGCCCATTCTAAGGTGGGAGAGTGTGGAACTTGCTTCCCACATCTCTTGCTTGTGTTTGGCTAGGATTGATCTGAGTACAGAGGGAAGAGCATGGTGTTTTGGCCAGATGGGACTGAGAGATGACAGAAAGAATCAATGATCTATGTAAATGAGAGCAGCCCACAGAGCTAGTGGTTAGTTTCTTCTCTAGTCACATTCTATTTTAGCAGCATGAAATTTCTGGGAACCCCCGACATCTACGTGCTCACCTATCTATTTTCAGTCTCTGCATCTCTGAATAGTGAGAGTTCTGGCATGCTTTGTACCTACCCCTGGATACAGAGGAGGAGATTTTGGGGTTTTTTTATTGCTTGGACTGGGAGTAACTATGCCCCACAATTTTTTCTAGTTCAGAGGCAAAGTTCAGTTTTCTCCTAAGATCTCTGTATCTGATGTATCTCAAATAATTTAATGTAGCAAATAGAAAACAATTATAAAAATAATTTTATATCTAATTTTGTGCTTTTATTTATGTTTCTAAACTTTGGGTCTTTTTAATTAGGATCACATGATTAAGAGATACTCTTAATCACTTTTCAATTAGCAGAAGCTTAATGTGTATATAGCTGTTGCAGCAACTGTAACTCGGGCCACGCTTTATTCATATGGTTTTCTATAATGCTGCTAGAAGATAAGCAGAGTACTAATTTGCTAGCCAATGATTTACTTGGCTCCTGAATAAAAGCTGTGTTTGTACAAACATTGGAGTTCAGCGAAAAAATATATCAGTTTAAATGTTAATGTTGTTAATCAAGCTACCACATCTTCAGTATATTATAGAGGGAGCAAAAATAGATATATGAAAGTACACTTTCGATTTAATACAAAATTATTTTTTTTAGAAAAGTAAGCAAATGGTTCATTGTTCCCATACATCATGTACCCAGTATTTAAGGCATTTAGATACATTAACTGTCTAAAGAATCCATCCCACCAGGTATCTTTCTGCATAAGGTAATAGACATAGGCTGTCAAAACTCCTGGGGGGATTAGTGATAGTTAAAAGATGCTTTGGTAAAAGATGCTTTGGACTCATGACCATTTTTGTACACCCCAAACGTTCGAAGTCTGGCTCTTAAGGAGGTTGAGGTCTCTCATGTCTCTGGCTTCATGACTGGGACTGTAAAGTGGGCTGTCTTGGTTTTTCAGATCTTTTCCAAGACTTGGTGAAGAATGTGCTCTCAGCCTGTGAGTTATACAAATATCAGAAGTAATTCAACCAAAACCTGATTCAGTTTCAAGAGAATTTCAGTTGAAGGGAATTATTGCAAGTTCCCCAGTCTTGTGTCCCACCTTTCAGCTGACTATATATTGTAGACACTTCTCTAAAGTAGTACCTTTGTATACTGAGTTTCCCAGACAGATCAAAGATGACATATTCCAGTTCCATATGCAGTTTGAAGTATCATCTCCTTAAAATTTGATGCAGCCAAATTGATATGTATTTACATTATTGAATAGATTGGCAGTAAGTACTTGCCTTAGTTTAGGTACTTCTGATGTTAGACTATTTTGGTTTTATCAGAAACAGTAATTTCTAACAGTAACAAAAAAATAAATACCATGTACTTGCTTTACTTCCCTCGCCTTCCCTCTGGCTGCGTGGGCTCCACCAGGGGATGACGATCTGGAGGCACTGAAAGCCAAGAACATCAAACAGACAGAGCTGGTGGCTGACCTGCGTGAGGCCATTCTCCAGGTGGCACGGCACTTCCAGTGTGTGGATCCCAAGAACTGCATAATTGTGAGTGGAAACAGCTGGATCTGCACTGCTGTGTGCTCCAGGCACAGGTTTTGAGTGTTCAACACAGGACAGGGCTGTTCAAATGCTCTTGAAGTGTGAGCTTGAGAAGGAACATGCCAGGTGTAGTGGCTGGAGGGTGAGGCGTGCTTAATCCATCTGTGGTGGAGCGCTATGCTGAGAGATTGTCTGCTGTCTAGGAGCAGGAAAAGGTTTGGGAACAGGGGCAGGCAAGCTTTGGCAGATAGCTGGGAGTCACCTGTGAACTTTGATTCCTCTCTGCTCTCATGTGTGTGCCTGCTAGGATCTGACCCCAGACTACAGCATGGAGAGCCACCAGCGGGACCACGAGAACTATGTGGCCTGCTCCCGCAACCGGCGCCGCCGAGCCAAGGCGCTGCTGGATTTTGAGCGCCACGATGACGACGAGCTGGGCTTCCGCAAGAACGACATCATTACGGTGTGTCAGCCTGGGGACGAGCAGACCCAGCTCCTTTGGGATGCTGTGCTACCTCTCCTGCAGGGAAAAAAGGGAGGAGATAAGCTCAGAGCCCAGTTAGGAGCCCAAGAGAAGCAGCTGGTGCTCCTAGGGACTGCCTGGTGATAAGGCAGTATGTTCCTGTGAGCGTTGTCCTGTGGGTTGTTCTCGCTGCCACCACCAAGTCCCTTTTCTAGCTGCTGTACAGCTGTGCAAAAGATGGATTTGGTCCAACCCAAGTCCCAGTTTAACAGTGCACACTGAATACAGTAAGACTGTAAAAGCATCCATTTGCATTTAATGAGCATCCCATCTAAAACTGGGGAGAAGAGGATGTTTGCAGTAGCTTTGTGCCCTTGAAGGCCCTGGGCTATGTGAGAAGAGAACATTGGCAAAGCAGTTGAGAAGAAAGCAGCTCCTCATTGTGGGCACACAGTCAGGCAGCTGTACCCCTCCTGCCACTGCAACCTCTTCAACTGGTATTTTCCACTCCTTCTTTTTCAGATCATTTCCCAGAAGGATGAGCACTGTTGGGTGGGAGAGCTGAATGGACTGAGAGGTGAGAACAGGATGGGTTGCACTGGGGAGAGTGGGGCCGGATGCAGAGCATCCATTCGTCTACAACAATTGCTCTGGCAGCAAAGGCTCTTCCAGGTACCCAGAGTATCTGCCAGGGGCAGAGGAAACATATGAGAGCAGTCATGCAGCAGTGACCTGGTTACTTCTTGCAAACAGCAAGTTTAGGCTCCATCCTCCTGGCATGGGGGGTTGGGTGCATGTTACCACTGCTATGTGTGGGCAGTGTCCTGCAATAGGCTTTCTTGTGCAGCTGCCTCAGTTATTGTGATTTTGAGGCAGTTTGCTTCCTTCTTTGGGGGTAGGCTCTGTGAACTCTGATTTTTTTTCTCAGCTCCCACTGGTCTTTGTCTAAGGATTTCTCAGTATCTTTGTCAGGCTCATCTCTTTGTTCACTCTTTGTAGGTTGGTTTCCTGCAAAATTTGTGGAGGTCTTGGATGAGCGGAGTAAAGAGGTACTTAAAAACCCCACATTTACAAAAAGACTTCACATTTAAAAAAAGGGTTATGTCATTACTGAAAAAAACACAGTTGAAAAGAGCCGTAGATTTCCCTCCTTCACTCTGTTTGCTTTCTCTGGCCATTGAGTGCTTTGTGATGTGATCAGGCGGCTTATCTTCCTAAGCCTGTTTACTCAACTTCCTCATGCTGACCAAGTGGAGAATGAGGGCCCCAGAGGACTGCTGAGGCACCTGTCTGGGATGCCTGGGGTTGCAAGGACCCTAGAGATGAGAAAGCAGTAGGGAGAGAAGCAGGGCAGTGTTTCTGTCTGCTCCCAGTTGCCTGTATTCTTTTAGTCCTTTGAGGCTGTTCCTATGGATCCTGCTCATGCTTTGTGACCATGACAGTAAATTCTTCCCAAGCAACTGTGCCCAAGGGGACAATCTGTCTTAGTTCCTCTTATGGCTGGCAGTGATAGGATGGTACTTATCTGTAGCAGATACTTCAATATATTATCAAGATTCAGGTAGTGTGTATGAGACAATCATCAGCAGCTGTTGACCTAAGCAGTTTTCAGGGGAAGTGGAGAAGGCCTGGTTCTCTCTCTTCTCTGCATCTGAGGAGTGAGGAAGAGCTCAAAGACTGACCCATGTCCCCCTAGAGAAACCCCCAGAGAGATGTCAGTATTGAGCTATCGCTTCCTTCCCCCTCTCAGGGATGTCTCCTTAGATGCAGATCACCTCTCTGTGCAGAGAAATGTCCTGCGCTTCTGAGTGTTTCTGCTCATAACTGTGGAAACAGAAGGGATCCCACTTAAGGGAGTGTTAACAGAGTGTCAGCATGATACCTCAAAGTGGTGTACACCCTGACCTGGAAATTCATATTTGGTTCTGTTTGTCTTGACTTTTAGCAGCTTACAGAGTCCCAGAGACCCTCAGTGCAAGTCTCTCTCCACACCTTAGCTCAGTCAGCATCACACCATCACATTCCTGTGTGCTGAATGCTGCCAGGATGGTGCTGGGGTCACTTATGTGGTCTCCTGAGCACCACCTAAACACAAAGGTCCCAGGAGATCCCCTGCAGTAGCACAGAACATGGGGCCTTATGCAAGAGCATGACAAGTAGAGGCGGGGAAGGGGTTCTGGCAGGCACCTGGGAGTGGAACTGGTCTGTGCAGAGGTGTGGGTGAGTGGATCACCTCCATGTTCTGCCCCCTGAGAGCTGGCTCTTCCTGTTCCTCAGTACTCCATTGCTGGAGATGACTCTGTCACAGAGGGAGTTACAGACTTGGTGCGGGGGACACTCTGTCCAGCCTTGAAGTCCATATTTGAACATGGATTGAAGAAGCCATCTCTGCTAGGGGGGGCCTGCCACCCTTGGCTGTTCATTGAAGAGGTGAGATGTCCCAGTTCCTTTCATGGGGCACTGTTGCCAGAGGGCTGAGGTGGCAGGTTGTAGGGCAGCTGTGCTGAGTGTCCCTCTGCTCCTCCAGGCTGCAAGCCGGGAAGTGGAACGGGACTTCGACTCCGTGTATTCTCGCCTTGTGCTCTGCAAGACTTACAGGTCTGTGCCCTGCTCCTCCGTGCTCATCAAACTGATGCTGCTCTGCACCTTGGCAAGGCTCATGGTCTGCCCCATGCTCCTGTGGGTGTCAGCAGGCTGCTGTGCTGACCCGGGGCTGGCAGTGGCTCTTGTCCCTTCCCCTGGGCCCCTGTGTTTGATTCTGGGTCTGTATCTGGCTCTTATGGCCTCGGGGGTACCTCTGGGCTCAGCAGCAGCACGAGACCTGTTGGAGTGTGAAGCAGGAAAGGCCTGCATGTGCCCAGGGTGACTGGAGCTAGCTGGGTCTCTGCTGTGATCTTTACAGGCTTGATGAAGATGGCAAAGTCCTCACTCCAGAGGAGCTGCTTTACCGGGTGAGTGCTGCCCCAAACCCAGCCAGAGCTCAGCACCTACTTTGGGGACGTTTCCTGTGGATACTGTTGGAGGGAGATACTCCAGACTCCCAGACCTTCCCTTAGCCCCTCTAGTGTTAGCAGGGGGCACTGGTGGGGTGGGAGCTCCAAGGAGGGCTGCATTTGGCTGTGTTGCTGAAGTGGCTGCCCAGCAGTAACCACACCTTCCCTCCCTGCAGGCGGTTCAGGCTGTGAACATGACACACGATGCTGCACATGCACAGATGGATGTGAAGCTTCGTTCTCTCATCTGTGTTGGACTCAAGTGAGTAAACTGGTCCTGGTACCCTCAGCATTTTGTCTGCAAAAAGCTTGGGAAGGGACAGAGTGGGCTTAAGGGCAGTAGTGGTTTCAGTCTTAGGCCACAGCATTGTTTTTCCCCCCTCTCACTGCAGGCACTGGGAGAGACTTGTTCCTTGTGTGTTTTGCTGGCCTGATTACTAGCTGGAAGAAGGAGCTCCTGTTGTATGGGGTGGCTTACACAAGTTTACGGGGTTATCCTGTTCCCACTGGAGACAGAGCTGTGGATGGGGGTCAAGGCTTGGGCTGAAAACAGACTACCCCAGAGGGATGGAGTTTCTTTCCTGGCTGCAGCTGAGTAACAAGCCTATACCCCATTGTTGCAGCGAGCAGGTGCTGCATTTGTGGCTGGAGGTGCTGTGCTCAAGCCTGCAGACGGTGGAGAAGTGGTTCCATCCCTGGTCGTTCCTGCGCAGTCCTGGCTGGGTGCAGATCAAATGTGAGCTGAGGTGGGTGTCCCCATGGCATGTCCCCATGCCAGTGTCTGGAAGAGATTTCCTCCTCCTCTGCAGGAGGTGACCCTCACTATGGCTGGGTTTGGGCCCTCTCCAGTGAGTTGCAGCATGGGCTGCCCAGACATCCCAGCCATAGAGATTTCCTGCTGTGTGGCGGCAGGAAATCTCTGGACAGTTTATTGTGAGGCACTGTGCCTGCCTCATCCAAGAGCAGAGCTTGGCTCCTGGGGGGCTGTTGTGACAAGCAGGCAGCCTTTGCCTGCCAGCAGCCTCCTGCTGTATACCTACTCTGATGGAGAGTCTGCCTTTTCAACCCCACTGCTCTCCATGTCCTTTGCTAGGTACTCTAAGTCCAAACAGGGAGCAGGGAATGTGCTAAGGAGACTGTTGGACAGTCATTGGCTGGGAAGGAGTCAGTCACCCACTAACTCCCTGGTTAGGTGAGGGAGAGATGTCGGGGGTTGAAAGCAGCTTTAGTGCCTGAGCTCGCGCAAGGCAGTCACTTGGAGCCCAGGGCACACATCCCTGGGGCTCTGGGCATCCATGCTCCTGGCCTTCCTGGCACTCTGCAAAGCCAGGTGAAGTCCCAGGGAGCTGGAAGGCAAATCCCCTGCCATCACCGCTGCTCCAGCCTGGTTCCTGCTGTTGTTCAGTGAAAGCTGGCTTTTGTGTGCACCACCCAGTTGCCTCAGGCCCTAGTGGGAGCATCTGTAGCCAGAGCAGACCTGTGTGTGCACACTTCAGGGTGTGGTGTTCTCAGCCTGCTGCTGGATGGGAGGGGGTTTCTGCCACCCTGGGCTGCCGTGTCCCACAGCATGGGGGCAGTGCCAGTTGGGCACAGCCAAAGGACCGAGGGGGACTGGTTCATGTTTTATATCCTACTTCTCCCAGCCAGCAAGGGAGCTCCCCGTGCCAGCCCCTTAGAGCACTTCTGCTGCAGGACACTTCTCTTGCTCCAGGGAGAGGGATGGTGCTGCAGAACTCTGAGGTGTTGCAGGAGGGGGTCTGCTTTTTGGAGAGGAACCTGTCATCTGCCATTGCCAGCTGCGTGCAGCCCTCAGCCAGGCGTGTCTGCAGTCCCCCAGAGCCCGCGGCTGCCCGTGCCTCCCTGTGCTGCTGCACCAGGCTCTCTAGGGGCTGCACTTGAGTCACATCTTCAAGCTCCTTCTTCCAGCCTCGGCCTGGGAGGGTGTGAAGCCCAGCGAGGAGGGAGAAACAGGGAATGAGTGACTGCTGCTGTCTTTTTAACAGCATCAAACAAGGAATTTCATCCTTGTAAGCTTAGTGGCATGCCAGGACAAGCTGGGGAGGCAGTGCATTTGTGTGCCTGGGGCAGCAGTTGTGGCAAAGGCTGGGAGTGGTCTGGGGGGTCTGTTTTAACATCGCTCTCTTCTGGTTTTGTTGCAGAGTCCTCGGCAAATTTGCTTTCAGCCTCTCTCAGGACTGGGAGCTGCCAATAAAGAGGGAGGTGAGTAGGTGGCAGCTCTCATTGTCTCAGCCAGGGGCTTCACTTACTGCCTCCCTCTCCCAGCTTTGTGCTTCAGCCCATCCTCTGCCTCCCAGCTGGGGCAGAGAGAAATAACAGGCTCTCTTTTTCCCGTGCTCTCCAAACCAAAGACCTCTCCCTGTGCCAGCTGTGCAAAGTTTGGAAGTGCAGGAAGCTGCTCTGTCTGGGTGCCAGAGCCTCAGTATGCTCAGGCTCTGCCTGCAACACATCCTCCCCTCTTTCGGGTGCTGTGCACTGACCCAGGTCTCTGTGTCATCTTGCAGGAGAAGGAGAAGAAGCCACTGAAGGAAGGGGTGCAGGACATGCTCGTGAAGCACCATCTCTTCAGCTGGGACATAGATGGGTGACCCCCACCCCGCCCCATCCTGGGGACCTTCTCGATGGCCACACTCCTCCCCTCCACCCCCTCATGTCTCACACCCTGCCCTTCCTCACCCCACCCACTTGTATCTGTGACAAAATCCCCCCCGGGGGCTGCCAAACCACCTGGGACAGATGGAGCAGTGCCCAGAGGCTGAGCTGCAGACCTGAGGGGGCTGATGGTTGAGGGTGATGTTGCAAAGGGACAAGTGTGTTCTGGCTACAAAAAGCAAATGCCCCCTCCCAGCTTTCCACATCTCTGCCACCCCCATCTTCTGCTTTCCTCAGCCCTGCCTCCCCACCAGTGCCCAGGGGAGCAGCCTGGCTGGAGCCATTGTGCCCTACCCCATGGGCCAGCAGTCATGTGTGGGGATGTGAGCATGTCTGTGGCTGGAGCTGTGGGGAAGAGATGGCCATTGTGGAATGGCTTTGATCCATGAGAGCTGGTGCCATTGACAGTTGGCACTGCAGCTACATGTGGAATTGGGCTGGTGAGAGACTCACTGCTGTGCAGGAGCAGGGAGAGCACATCCCCTCCCCATGGCAGCCAAGGGCTCCCCTCTGCTGGGGGACACGTGGACAAGTTCCTTTGACCTGGAGCTGAGGAGGGGGAACTGGCATCAGTTTCATCTCACCTCCCTGGCACTGGTGTGGGGTGTTGACAGGAGTTGCCCAAATTTACCAGCCTGTTACCACTGTAACAGCCTTAGGAGATGGTCATTGTCTACTCTAGGAGCAGACAAAAACCACCTCTCCTCTCCACCACTCCACAAGAGTGTTTCATGCTGTCATTTTAGTCTCGAGATGATTTTTACTGTTAACCAAAAAGCTGTAAATTTACTCCAGGAACATGTATATTTTGGCACCGTTGTAGCTCAGGACAAGGTTTAAGTTGGAGCTGGCTCAGGGAGACTAACTCGTCCTCCTCGCCCTGCGATGGCAACGGGGACGTGGGTCAGGAGTGGAGAATTGCTGCTTTGTGGTGGTGGCTCTGGATACGGAGTCTGTGACTTTCTACTGAAAGCGCTTGTCTGTGAGCACAAACTACTGATGGGATGACACTAGATTCTTACTTTCCTTTATTTGGTGGGTTTGTAAATAAAAACTGTGTCTTGGGAGAGTGCTGGGCTTTGTCTTTTTTTTTNTGACAGGGCCAGGACTTGATTTAATTTTTCCTTTCTGCCATTTGACAATGGCGATCCCATTTCTGTGCTGGCACCGAGGGAGCTCCTTGCATTGGAGCAGCCCACAAGGTCAGGCAGCAGCCAGGGCAGAGCCAGTTCTGCTGCAAGCAGTGGCAGCCCTGCCTCACCTCTGTGCCACCAGCCCTAAGAGCACATCCACAGCAGAGCCCCAGAAAAGCCAGAAATACTGGAAACAGGCTAGCAGAAAGGCTGGGTGGTGGGGACAGCAGTATTGTCTGTACAAGAAGTGTCTCTGGAAAAAGCAGGTGTAGGCTGAGCTGCAAAGTGGGACAGTAACAGGGCACTGGGAGAACTGTGTTTAGAAGTCCAAGCTTGTGGGAGGCTGGAAGTTGCAGCATATGTTCTGATTTGAAAGTGAGTGTTTTCAGTGAAGGTAATTCCTTTGGAATGTGGCTGTGGAAGGGGCAGTGTCACCTCACCACCACCTGCAGTCCAGACCAGCCTGCTGGGCTGGGGGAGACTAATAGCTGTCCCTGGTAAAACCTCCTTCTGGTTGCAGATTAGGTAATTTCCATACACTGCAGGAATCTCCCTGCAGCTGAGAGGGATGAGCCACCACCACTTCAGCTGCTTTTTTTCAGGTTTGAGAAAGACACGGAGGGATCACCCACCCTTAGCTGGAAAAGGCAGAATGGCCCCAAGCCCTCCCACCAGCATAGCAGAGAAGTTTTTGAGAACATGGCTGTTTGGAATTTTTTTAATAAAATGGATTTTTTTTTCTTCAAATATTTGTAACTGAAAAAATAATTCAATTTAAAGATCCATTCTCTCCCCCATTAACTTGTCACTTTTATCCTTTTCCAGTTGAATACTCGCTCTGGATCTGATGCCCCAACACCATCCGACTCTGATGGTGCTGATCACCCCTCGCCAGTGGCTGCATAGAGGAAGGGAGAGTGCGTGCTAGTCAAATACACATTACAAACAAGTAGTGGTTACAGCAGAAAGATTCAGGATTACATTCAAGGTAGAGGCAGAACATCAGACTTCGTTTTTCCCAATGGGTGCAAAAATGTATGTCAAGGGAAATACCTCTTCCAACAAAGAACTATTGAACTATTATTCAAAGAAATAATAGTAAGAAAGCAGAGAACTGGGCAAGCCTGCTCTGGGCACTGCTTGGGGAAAAGACTTTCTAACCTTTCCGGGGCTGAGGCACCACCTTCCCCTCTGCCCACAGGCACAGAGTTATCACTCACTCTCCTGGCAGAAGCCCCTTGTGCAGAGGGGCTCCCACAGGCCAGCCAGGCTCCTCAGGACATGAGGCTCCTGGTTCTGTATCCTCTGGGCTCCTTGAAGCTCTTCAGCCAATGCAAGTATGTTGGGCAAAGTCAGGGTCACTAAATTCCTACCACTTGACACCTGATGGTGGATGGGTGAAGGTGAAAGGGAGCAGCTGTGAGCTCAGCCTTCCACCAGCAGTCTCTGGGAAGGGCTACGCTACTATCAGGCATTGGCATCTCTCTGCCAGTCACTGCAGTACCTGGCCCAGGGCAAGGAACCAGGGGTGGGTCAGGCCAGGGCTGCAGCTGGAGTGCTCCCACCTTCCTCTAGGAGCTCATTGCACTTTATTGGTAATTTCCTTCTTTATTTAATAGCTGCAGAATTGTAATTATTTGTACCAAAGAAATCATACAGCTGGTTTTTGTGGGAGCTACTTCAACTGTGGGCTAGAAGAACCTGATTTTGCTTGAGTCTGACGAACAGGCAGCCTCACGTTTTCCCCCTAGCATCTCGGAGATCCTCCCACTCCCCCCAAACTTTCCTCCTTAGAAACTCCTTGCCTCCTGCCCCCACAGCTGGGCAGCTGTGCTGGCAGAGCTGGTGAAAACTCTCTGAGGTGATTGCTAAATACTCACTGCTCCCAGTGAGCATCTGGGCTGCACCAGGAGAGAATTCAGGGAGGGTTCAGGAGGATAAAGGTGGTGCCCACCAGACTCCTTTATTCTGATTTTTAGGATGTGACACTGTAGCTTGAGGACTAGAAAGCCTGTGGGGAAGGGGGAGGGGGATGATGTCCTCCCCAACCTGGACACTGAGGGAGGCAGATAACAGGCTCCAACTTGCTTACAGCTCAGGGCCAGAGGAGGGAGGAGGGGAAAGAAAGGAAGCTGCCAGCAGGCTCCCCCTGCTAATGATTAAGAAAGTGGCTCTGCATGCAGTTAACAAGCAAAAGGCTCAGGAAAGCAGGAGTATCTCCCAGCTGCAAACAGGCATGGCCCCACCCAGCTGCCAGTTCAGTGGCTGAGGGAGAGCACATTGCAGTGCAGGGTTGGCATTTACCTGCCTCACCATGGAGCAGAGGTACCAGCACCCCTGTGGCACAGCCTCTCCCTGGAAGAGGACCAGGTACCGAAACTGCAGGGAAGCAGCACGTGGCTCACAGCTACCCCTCCTCAGCAGGAAGCTCTGCAGCCCAGCGTGGGGGGAAAGGTAGGGACAGCATCCTCAAGGAGCTATTGAGAAGGATGGCAGTTGATCCTTTCATTGCCTGAGCAGGTCAGTACCTCAGTCTGCATGACTTCAGAAGCCACAGCTTCCCCCACCTCGCTCAGCGCGAGCAGCCTGGACCCAGCTCAGGGCCAAAGCAGGGACAGCCTTGTGGCAAAGTGGCCACATCCACGTTAAGCCGTGTCCCACCTGCTCAGTGTGGCTGTGAGTTACTACTGACACAGGAATTCTAAAGTAACAGGAGTAACAGCACAAGAGTGAGCCACAGGCCTCACATTCCACCACAGAGCCCTGCCCAAGGAATAGCATCATCATGGCTCTAAGGTCCTGGGGGCTTGTCCACCCACTCCTCAGTCTGCAGTTCCCCCAAGGCACCAGCCTGGGCCCCAACAGGGACACAGGGCACCGGCTCAAAGTAAGCAGCCATTTTCTTTGCCTTTACCCCATGGGACTGGAGGGAGGGAAGAGCAGAGGTCAGCTGCCCAATACTTGCTTTCGGGCTCCTCCCCAGAAAGGGGCCCTCACAGCCACTGAGCCAGGACCTGTGCTGTGCCACACAACACCACTCTTGCTGTCCCACTTCCCTTCCTTGCCTACGGGGTCCAACCTCCATCCCCAGCTGCTGCTCTCCGCTGGGGCACGTGCTACAGTGAGGCACCAACACAGCGAAGGCAGAGACAGATTGCACATGGCCCCAATGATATGTCACTGATTGCCAGCCGTGCCCCTCACCCGCTCCCCAGGACACGCAGGCGCTTTCGTGTCCCTGCCCAGGCTGACTGCCCTGCTCACCTGGGGATGCCACGAGTGGGACAGTGCCGTGGGAGCTGGGGGCAATGGGCTGTGCCTGACAGCAGTTTTAACATATAAGGACCTGATTTTAGCACCTTAAAAAACTGTTTTGCAGCCCAAAGCGAGTGAAGTTAGCAGGCAGGCTGGCGGGCCTCTGCCAAGCTCAGCAATATTTGGGAAACCAGCTTAGACGTTACCAGGTTGGTGGGGAGCCCTGGTTCCCTTTGGCTACATTTTGAGAAGGTGCCTGTTCTGCCCAGCTCCTCCCAGCCCTGTGGCAGATCAGACCCTCCCCTGAGAGAAGGCAGGTGGTGCAGAGGGCAGCTGCTCTGGGCCCCAGGCAGCCCTCCTGCCTTTGTGTCCTGCTCCAGAGGTAGAATCCCCTTCCACAACCGTTAAGACCAACCGTGCTGGGGCAGCACAACCCCCTTCATCCGCCAATCCCAGGAAGGTGCAGAGTGCTGCTTCTGGAAACAGCTCAGGCCCAGTCATGCTCTGTCCCACGTGAGGGAACAATGTGGTGCCATTGCTCCTGCCTGGAGGAACAGGGGCTGCTGGCTCTGCTCTCACCCCGGCTGGGCCAGGCTGTGTGGAGTGGCAGGAGGCCACCAGCCCCACGGCTCCTCCTGCCTCTTGTCCCCCCCCAGCAGCCATTCTCCCTGCCCTGGCCTGGCCCACCGCCAGCTTCACGCAGGAAGGACACTGTTAGGGGAGGAGTACAAATACTAGGAGCTCTTTCTTTTTTCTTTTTTTTGGTTGACTGGCCTCTTCCCTCTGCATGCCTGTGCCCTCCCACTCCCATTCCCTTCAGTCTCTGCTCACAGAATTACAAGCAAGAATCCCAGTGCAGCTGCAGATCATGTCCATCAAGAAAGTCTGTGGAAAAGAGGCTGGGAGCCGTGGTGCTCAGGGGAGCCAGGCTCATGACAGAACCCCCTGGCAGCTCCAGCCAGTCCATGCTGTCCAAGTTAGCCTCAGCCAGATCCAGGGCTATGCCCCCAGACGGCTCGTGAGCAAAGTGCAATTCCGAGGTGTCCATAGGTGAAGGCGGGTGGTCCAGGATGGCCGAGCTGCTCAGCATCTCACTGTGGAGGTCATCAATGAGGGACAGGGGCTCCGGCCCATCGTGGCCTGCCGTCAGCAGCGGGAGGCCGGTGCTGCTCTCCAGGAAGTCCTCCAGCCGGCCCACGAGCACCGGCTGCCCCAGGGACACCGGCACCGCCAGCTCGGAGGACTGCTGGCTGCTGGGCGGAGGGGAACAGGCCGGGGCCACGGGTGGTTCTTTCCCAGGTGGAGACGACTGATCCTTGAAGTCAGCAGAAATCTCTGTAGAGGGAACAAACAGGCCAGGTAAGGAAAAGTCTGGCTGAACACCAGAAGGATCCCTCCCACCCACCAGGGCCACAGACACCCCCCAGACTAAGCCATCACTGACCACCAGGTGGGATGAGGAAACATCCTGTGCCTGTGCTTGCTATGGGGAGTTTTCAGCCCACCTCCACGAAATCCCATCTCTGTCTAGTATCTCAGAAGCGATGTACCTGAATCTCATGCAGCAGAGCCATCAACAATCACAGAATCATACTAAGGCCTGACTGACATGTCCCTCAGTGCCTTAATGACTACTGCCAGTGCTAAAGGCACTGGAAGGGACCAGAGAAGAGAGTGAGGCCATGACAGACTCTCCCCTCGGTGCGCTGCATTCCCCAGACTCAGACCCAGGGACTGTGGGAAATGCTGGCTTTGTCTCCTTACCTCCACTTTCGATGAGGATATCAAACAGGTCGTCCATCTGCTGGCTGGAACAGCCGTTCTCCTGGGGAGAGCAAGTGCAGGATTAGCTTCCTATTTACCAGGGAACTTCCACCTCCAGCAACACCCTTGGCTGCTGGCTCTCCTCCCTTGCCCCAGGGATGGGGCTGTTCTCTAGCAAGAATGAGCACACCATGACATGGCACCAGAGTCCTCGGTAACCCAGGCTGTTACTGGCTGGGAAAGTATGGTCAGCAATGGCAATGAATGGCTTGGGATTTAGGGTCTGCCCCAAACCCTCCAGAGGAAGTTCAACGAGAAAGGTGCAGTTGTGTCTCCATTCCCTATCACTGGCCCACATCAAGAAACTAAGTAGATTCACAATGGCAGCTTTTCATCTGCTCTCCAAAGAAACCAGGGGGAATAACTGCTCTCACCTGGGCCTTTGGCTGTTGCTTCATGGCCTCTTCATAGCCTGGTGGTGGCTCTTTCATTGGGACCGAGGGAACCGGAAGAGGAGGTGGAGGAGTTCCAAAAAGCTGCGTGTGCTGCTGCTGCTCCAGGTCCATCTGGGAAGGGGAAGGGGCAGCAGGAGAGCCAGGCTGTGATGAGGACTGTTTAGAATGAAGGCAGAAGAGAGAATGAATGCAAATCAGGGGAAAGTCTACATCAACTCCTGTCTCACAGCTGCTTTGAGAGACCATCACCTCTCCCTGTGAGCACTGCACAGCAGTCTGCACTGCTCGGCCCACAGCAGCCTGCCTCCTTCCCTGGACTCTGTGCATTATGCCCTGACCGCAGGGGAAGAAGACAAATTTCCCCTCGACTCACAGCTGGAAATCTTTAGCTGATTTTTCCAATGCTAAAGTAGCCACACCACAAACCACCTCCTCACTTCTCCTGGAAGGGGAGAGCCTCATCTGTCCAAGCAGGGGATTCCTGCAGCACTTTGGAGGGAAAGGGCATTTCCCTTATGTGTTCAGCCCACTCTCTGCAATACATCCAGGGCCTGTCTTCTACCCACCTCCCTCTACAGTGCCTGCTTTGGAGTCACAAGCCAGCTTCACTCAGCAGCAAGTTTCACAGCCTGCTGGTGGGCAGAGAGCACCAGAGCTCCAAAGGAAACCCCAAGTGTTGCAGGAAGTGGTGCTCATGACTCAGCTTTACCAGATGAATCAGCACATAACTGCCCATAAGAGCAAGGATCAGGCCTTTCCCTCTACAGCAGCTATGCATGACCCACACAGAAACCTGCTCCCCTAGAGCAGCAAACCCTGGGCAGCAGCTGAATGCCACTTCCAACACGTGTACGCATTGATGCCTTTGCCCATCCTGTTTTCCCTGGAAAGCTGCTCATCTGTTCTGTGACCCACAGGTAGAGAAGCGACCCAGACCAGCTCTGCTGGGGTCCACTCTTCCTAAGAAGGGCTGGAAACCATGGCACAGGCCACTGGGATGTGCTGGGAGGGTACCTTTTTTGACACACTGGGTGGGCTGGTTCTACCAGAAGTACTAATTTTTAGCAACTGCTTATGGAAACCATCAGGGAAGAAAGGCTGCAGGTTTGGAGGTGCTGAGAAAGACAACTTGGTGCAGGCCAGCTGCCTTGTGACCACCTGCAGACTCGGCTTCTGATCCCAAAGGAAGGCAAAAGTATTGGAAGAGTCAGTACAGACACCTCTGCAGCACATAGGCTAAGGAACTCCAAGGAAAAAGGTGCCTTTATTTACCTTCTCCACTTTCTCCAAGGTCTCAAAGCAAACCAAGGCACTGACCCTTTGCAAAGTGGATTTCTCACTCTAAATATACTAGAAATTACTTCTGTCTTCATACCCTTTCCAGGAACTTACACAGAAATGATCCTCCAAGCTCTAAAAACTCTTCATAATCTTTCTGTATCTTATCTTAATTACAGTTTAGAGAGACAGCTAAGGAGGCTAGAAAGGGTTGAGATGTACAGCATAACCTCTTTACAGCCAGCACCTGGAGAGGGCTAAAGGCAGAGGTGCTCTCTTTCCTGAAGCGGTATAGCACTTCACAGAGTGGTGATTAACTGGCATGCTCAGGGCAGGGGCATGGAAATGACAGCACGCTCAGCAATACCAGAGACTAAAAGGTCACAGCCCTTCTACCCCTCTGAACTCACATGCCCTTTCAGAAGCAGCCACACTGCCCACACCACCCTCTCTTCATGCAGCAGCCACTTCTTCTGTTCAGCAGCAGTCCTTCAAGAATCTGGAATACCCCTGTGAATCAAGGCTGCCCACTCCGGCCCCTCATTGTTTTTAATCCACAGACAGCACCCACTGGAATGTGGTACGTTTGTACCCACTGCCAGTGGGTAAAAACGCTGGCAGCAGGCAAAGAAAACCAAGGGAGAAAAGTGAGCAGGCAGTGAGCTACCTTAGATTGGTTTGGTCCTCTGGGCTGCTGCTGTTGCTGCTGTTGCTGCTGCTGCTGCTGCTGCTGCTGCTGGGTGGGCTGCTGAGGGGTGTTTGCAGGTACCTGACATGGCAGTTGGCTGGAAGTTTTAGCGGGTGATGATTGTACGCTCTGGAAAGAAAAGAGTATCCATAACAGGTTATTCCCCAGACATGACATGGACACAGGGCTTAGGTTTCTTAAGGATTTATAAGTTTGTTTTTTCCTCACTCTTTATTCTTTATGAAATTCCATCCTTCTCTTTCCCTGAGCAGAGAAATCAGACTGGATGCGATTGAGAGTCCTAAGAGAGGAAGCAGTACCAGCCTGAATCCCTGGGCTACCCATGACACGCCTCAAGGACTGCCAGACCTGACACAGGAGCTGTGCCCTTGTGGAGCAGTGGTGGAGCTCAGGTGAGATACTCTGGGGTTTCAAGGTTGACAGTGGATACTGATGTTTAAACAGCTGCCGACATCTCACCTGCTATGCAGCAAACATAGCCTGCTCAGTGCCTGTCACTGATGGCAGACACTGCCACTTGCTCTGCAGAAAGTGCAAGAAATGTATCAGCAGAGAATGAAAATTATCTTTGATGTCATGGAAGGTGCTGAGGTTTGACTTATGCCATCAAACTTGGGCATATTTATCCCTTCCTGGAAGGAACACTCGGAACACTTCTGTTAAGTGCTGAGCTCATGCCAGCAGGGGATTCGTAAATCATCTCTGATGAAAGACTCTGTTAACACTGAAATACTGACATGCATTAAAACAAAGAGCAGCCAAAAAGCAAACAGTCTGCTCCCAGGGTCTGATTTCACCTCTTGGTAGATAAGATGACCCATCTATCACTCCAACTATGATCTCTACAGTTAAGGACAAGAGGTGAAATACACTCTGCTGATTTTACTACCACGGGCATAGTTGTTCTTTTAAAAACCAGTGAACTGTGGCAGTAAACCCTTGTAGTCCAAGCCCAAGGTCCTGCCTGACAAAAGGCAGAACCATGTGTTTGGAAGAATGCTGAACAGCCTGTGATGCACAGAGCTAATCGTGCATTGCTGTACAAGCTCATCATTGTCAAATTCCAGTCTTTTTGCCAAAGATCTGCTTACACTGCTCTGTTTTACAAAGCCATGATCTACCAACCACTGCAGTGAACAACTCAGCCCTTTCAGTATTTACTGCACTGAATTTCCACCCCGTGAGGCCATCCTATGGTAACCTGTGTGGGATGAGGAGAGAGGAACCCAACTGCCCGCAGCAGCGATGGGATCCGACCCTTGCCTACCTGCAAGGGTGGGCAGCTGCTCCCTGCCATCCCGTGGGGAGAGAGGCCCTGCCTCTCGGTGCTCGGCTTGGTCACGGTGAGGACAATGTGGGTCCCTGTGGAGTCAGTGATGAGGGTGGGGGGAGGGGTGCCCTTGATGAGGGCACTCCCTTGCTGGCCAAGGAAAAGCCGCGGGCTGTGGGACTGGCACGGCGGCTCTGCCTCCTCCTGCTTCACCATCACGGCTTTCTTTGGCACTGGGCTTGGATTCGAAGTGTCCATTTGGCTAGAGGGTGGTGCAGGGCTGAATTGGTCTGTTTGGCCACTGGATTGCTTCGCACACTGGCAACTCAGGAAACCATTTTCACTCTTGACCTGGGTGCCAAACGCTCCTGGTTTGGAGGCGAGGGCTGTTCCTTCCCCTGCGGCTGTTGGGGCTGGCTGTGACTGCTGAGAGCGCTTCTCCTGCTCCAGCTGTAGCCTAAGCATCTCCACCAGCTGCTGCTTCTGTTTCAGCATGCGGGTGAGTTCCTCAATCTGCTTGTCCTTCTCCTGCAGCATCTGGTCTTTGTCCCTAACTTCTGCATCTCTGCTGTTACCAGCACCACACCACTCTGACTTGGGTGCCACATTTATGCTGCAGGAGGCGGACTTGGAGCTTTCTTCCTTCACCAAGAACTGCACTGGAGATGTCTGCAAGGTGAGCTGGGTCAGAGGTGAAGTCACCATCTCTCCAAAGGTATCTCCAGTGCCCGAGTTTTCATCCCCTGTACTCATTTGCGAGCGCTCAGAAGGAGTTGGAGAAACAGGAGGAGTTGAGCCTGTGCTCCCAAACTTCATCACGCCGCCACCGGTAACTGCGGCCACAACTACTTCTGCTGGTGCAATGCCAGTGGTGACCAGGGCTGGCCCTGTGCTCAGCCTGGCAGTTGGGAAGGCCACCACCACTTCAGCAGCTTTAGGGAGGACGGCTGCTGTGCTGGGCTTGGGAGTGGGGGTTGTTTGGCCGGCTGCACCGTTCTGCTCTTGGTAAGCTCGGAGACGCTCAATCAGGTCCGTCTTTGTGCCCGAGACAGGCAAGGCCCTCAACTTCAGCTCTTGCTTCAGCTCTGCTACCTGATAAGGGGGGAAAAAAGAGGGCAACTTTAAGAGAACTTCTAACTGAACAACTATCAGTTAGATATCAGCAGCAATGACGTTCAGTACTGCCCGCTGACAATGGCAGAAAGGGTCTGTTCAGCTTCACAGGACATTTACCTTCATCTCATCCAGGTTGGCAGGGAGAGGGCCAGGCTTGCCCACCGCAGCGTTACTGTTTTGTCTCATCAGCCCACTAGAACCAGAAGATACTGAAGATGTGCTGCTGACTGTGGCAGAGAGATTGCGTACGGCAGGGGCACTGGCACCACTCTGCTGCTCTCCTGGAGGCCTGCAGGAAAAGAAAGAACACAAAAGACATCAAAACCACAGTGGAAAGGCACCAGAGGCCCTCAGTGTCCACAAAAATACATCTTCAGAAACATCTGGGTCACTAGTGCTGCCCTAGACTCTGAAGCACACCAATGCTCTCGACTATATCCATGCTCCTTGCTGTGCCAACCAACTCACTTCAGCTGCTTTTGTCCGATTCATCTCGCACCAGCTCTTTTTGAGGCCCTCTGGAACCTACAAGGCTGAGTGTGTCACAGTGTCACACCCGGTGGCCACCCCTCACACCCAGAACACCACGTCTCTGGTAAGAGCGCTGGTAAGTGCTTGCTAAGAGACCTGCCACTGCGGACCCATACTTAGGTGGGGCTGGCAGGATGGTCTGATAGTTGTAGTGCTGCTGCTGCTGGTTGAGGATCTGAAGCTGGAGAAAGAGCTGCTGTTGCTGCAGTATTTTGGCATAGGATGAATCCATGGGAGGAGCTCCCTTGTCCTGCTTTTGGTCCGGGGGAATATACTGATGATACTTAAGCTTCTTGACTTTCGGCTTCAACTCCTTGGCTTTTTTACTGCGCTGGGACTTCTCACTAGCAGACTTGGGCTGGCTTTGCTATTTAGAAGAAAAGGAGGAAGCAAGTAAGAATGGAAACACTGATATAATGTAATACCCCATGTAAACCAGAACACACACTGGGATTTTAATTTTGAAATTCTGTAGTTTGTTCACCTCAGGGTCTTTCCATGTTTCTCTGAGACATCACAGACAGCGCAGTGGCAGCAGCTTATGCTGCACCATAATGCAGGTCACCTTTCCCAGCACACCAGATCATTTGCTCATCCAGTGCAGACTCACTGACTCTAATTATAGATAACACTGATTGTTTCAAAACATTTTGCATTCAGCATCTGTTTTATAGAAGAGGAATACACCATGGAACAGAAAACCCCATTAAATATGTTACAATTAGTGTCAGAAGAAGACACTAGTGAGAAATGTTTCCTCTCTTTGCATCTGTTAATCTAATACTTCCAACTTCAAACCTGCTTATAAGTAACCTTCTTATCTTTCTTCAGACTACAACAATGAAGACATCAGCCAATACAGTACCTTAATGAGTGTTGGTGGGGGCTTGGCAGCAGTAAGAGCCACTCCATTGGTAAGACTAGGGGGCAGAAGAGGTGGAGGTGGCAGTGGTGGAGGTGGCTGCTCAGGTAGGAAAAGAGTTTCACTGGAGTCTGCACTAATCTGCAACTGGGATGAACCCTGCAGGGACAGAAAAAGGCATAATGAATACACACAAGAGGAGGGAAATAGTTTAACAGAGTGCAGGAAGTATCCACTTAGAAGAAAGGAGCGTGGGCTTCAAATCTTCACTTGGATGCCTTTAACCCACTGCTTCAGTTGTCCCTGAGAAGCAATACAACTTCTTAGGGCAGAAAAGGAATCAAAATCCAACACCTGTATCTCCCATCATTTTCTGCTGGGATCAGTTGCACATAGGCTGTATCACCAAGCAATGGCTGCCCACTTCCCCACAAGGCACCACCATGAGGGTTTGTGAATAACCAGAGGAGGACGTCACTGACACCACACAGAGCTAAGAACCCTTGTGAAATCTCACAGACTATACCTCTTAGGGAAGCCTTAGTCTCACTTTTTAGGCTCCTCTGCCACAAAACAGCATGAAGCTCCAGGGCACTGCAGGAGGCCTCCACATTCTCACCTGAGCTAGTGATGTACCAGTGGTGCTAGGGAGAGGCTCACAAATCCGGGAGTCCATCGGCGATGGGACAGACCCTTGGGACTCATGGCTGGCTGGCTGTTCTGGGGAGAGGGCATCACTGCTGTCCTCATCAAAGGAGGAATTGTCTGCAACCTTTGGGTAGTTCACCTGTCCAACTAAAAACACAAACATCAATCGTGGTCTGTAAAGTGGAATAAGAAATTACTTGGCTTGATACTAGATGTTTCACAAAGACAATGATGGCATGGAGAGAGCTGTGCTTAAAGCACCAGCTAAAAATGAGAGAACAGAGTCCAAACTGGATCAGGTTTAAGTGTTTACATTCACGATCTATCAGTGCAATGAAATGATGTTGACTGGGGTGAACCACTTCCCTGGCTTCCTAGCCAGGCAAGATCAGTGAGTATAAGAGACACTGAGGTCTGCCCAAACCCAGCTCTGTGGCATGGCTTATTTCATTATCATTTGGCACCAAAGAAGAAGATTGGACAGTATAAGGTTGAATCATGGCTTCATCCTATATGGTGGAAGGTAGAATCTCTCTTGGATCCTTCTGTCTTAGAAGACAGAATCCCAAACTATCCTTTAGTCTTACAAGCAATAAGGGCTATGGATTGAGTGATGGCCATGGCTGCTATTATCATTTCTGTCCATCTACATGCCCAGTAGATAAATTCACATGAGTGTATACTCATAATGTACCTAAGTTTTTTTAAGACTACATTTTCTCAAATTAATCCTGCTAAGCAGGGAAATACCTAAAACCAAGAGGAATCCAGAGATGTATTTTGCTCTGTCAGAAGGAAGCCACATCTCTTATGCTTCAGTTCACAAGTTCACCCTTCCTCAACTACTTCTTGTTCAATAGTGAATCCAGGCTCTTTCACAATACTGTCCTTTTCCTTTTTTATGGAAAGTATTCCATCTTGCTCACAGTTGTGTCCCATTTGTCTTTACAGTAGCTGTGTGTGTTTGAGGGGATGAATAACCACAGACACACAGACTGCTCAGTCTGGGGAGACAGGAAAGAGCACTGCTCAGAGGCAGTGGGAAGGCTATTCCTCAGCATTCCTTTCAGCCCTTGGAATGGCACTGGCATGATTTACATCTGTTCTGGTTTATTTTTAAAGGGGTTGAATCCTCTGAAGTTTTTGAGTTCACAGACATCTTTTGTTTCATCACACCTGTTTATATTCTGTCTCCTCTCCTGATCTAAGCCAGTGGGTTCTCCCTGACCAACATTGTCGACATGTTATACTGAGAGAGGGATTTTAAGGAGACAATCTAGGGAATACAATCTTCAACAGTCTTTTAAGACTTTAGAGTATACAACTGCTTTCATATTATTCTGGAATGTCCACATTCCCTATAATTTAATGTCTCCATAGAATTATCTGGGTCAGAGGCAAATCTGCTTTTCCGAATCCTTGGGCTGAAAGCCTGTGATTCTGGGCCAGGAAAATGAGACCAGCCATGGGATTGCACTCTCTTAGACATGCAGGTGAATTGATAGGTAATCACAGTCACATGAGGGAAATGCCCTCCACAAAGATCCTCCTCTGACCTTACCAATAATAGCTTCCTTCAGGCTCGATTCCACAGGCAAGATGTTCTTCTCCACCAGCTCCATGGGCCCTGGCCTCTGCGCTATCTTCTCATTGAGGTCATCTGCCAGTCTGGCTCTCTTCAGCTTCAGCTGCTTAGCCTGCAAGGAGGGTTCAGCTGAGGTCTCTGTTAGGGGAAAGTAAATAAAATGGTATCAATCTAACAATGGTCAACCCATGCCCTTCAGCAGTATTTTAATTCTATTCAGAAAGTTGACTGTAGATAACAGTAGGTAACTGTCCAGAAAAATAGTTGATAGATAACAATAGGTAACTATGCACTACCAAGATATGACAGATGTTATGTAAATTTAGGTTATAAAGATAACTACAGTAGCCCTTTTGACAAATTTACTGTTCTCAAACTGATGTCACCCAATTCTCATTCATCTTTGCTCCCTGGTTGAGCCCCAAGCTTGGTGCTCAGCAGCAGCATAGCACTCCCTCTCAGAAGCTGAGGTTTGTTATTAATCAGATCAAATCTGCTTCAATCCCTCTTGGATATTTTACAGTGTCTTCCCTTAGCAGAAGAGGAATCCATGGTCATTCTATTTCACTGTTGCTCAGCTGTACAAAACTGCACAATTTGAATTCACACACAGATTTTTCTGAGAATAATCTCCAAGCAAGCAGAGTTGAATCCCTCTCAAGGAATCATGCAACAGGCATGATCTTCTGCCCCTTCCCAAGTAGAAGGAAGCTTTGGAGGTCAGAAGCAAAACAGAAAGCTGTTAAAAAGGTAGTTACGATAAAGTTTATTGTTGATGCTTTCATGTTCAGCACTTGCCATACCTTCCAGAATGTGCATCCTAACCAGCTCGGATCTCTCTGGCCGGGAGCGGATTTTGCGTTTCAGATAGTCCTCTGTCTGCAGCAAAAAGAGACAAGCAAGAACCACTTTCAGCTGATCAGACACAGGAGTGAGGGAATCTCCAACAGCACAATGAAAAGAAACAACCATCTTTAGCTGTTACTGAGATCTAAATAAGCACAAAATGGAGAAGGGACCTATCTCCTGTCCCGGTGCACCCAGAGAATGAGCTTACTCTAAAGATGTACTTGTATTGTAATTACCTCAGTCACTTGTGCAATGCTGCCCCACAGAATGGAAACTGGGAAGGACTTCCTCAGGAGCTGAAGTCCTCTTTTCCCGTTGTATGCACCACCACTAACTTGTGTCAGGGAAACATCCATGAGATTTCTTTTTATGTGAAAGATAAATGCACTGGTTCCACTGTTCACAGAAAATACTTTCATGTACTACTGGCATTCAGGGCTGACTTGTGGTTTGGGCATACTCTTTAATGTGATTAAAGGGATGTTATTTGTTAAGCTAAAGACCCCATGCAGTCCCTTGGGTGGCAGAATCTAAATGCTGTGACAAGGCTTATTTCACTTCCAGAGCTGCTTTTAGCTGTGTCTTTGGAGAAAGTGCTGTGGAGCAATGTACAGAGATGACCCTGACAGGCTGAACATGTTACTCTTTACACTGCTGAGGAATGGGAATCTGGAAGCAGCAGGTAATAGACTGGTAAGTACTGGACATCAGGATGGGCCTTTGGAGAAAATGAGTATTAAAGTCAGTCAGAAAACTGCACCATAGTTGCTCAGCTGCCCACATAAAAATATTAACTTAGTACGGTTTTAGGAAAAAAAGAGAAATAAGCAAAGGTCCTTTGGTCACTGGTCTTAATGCAAAGTCCCCCACTGCAATCCTTCCACAGTTTAAATGGCCTCCCTTACAGTTCTTAATCACAGCTGTTATTTCTTTTTACTTATGTTGCTTTCACTTTTAAAACAAAACTTAGTCATAACAAGTTTCATTCCACTGTAGGCCAATCAGAAAAAAATATCCCCAGAGGCCTTTTGAGGAACAGAAATTATGAAGAAACTCCCCAGCTAGAAAAGGTGGCACATGAAGTATGATGCCTGGCTTCCTCTTTCTGTAGAGGCAGAAGTCTGTGATTTCAGCATCACAAGATTTTGGGGGGATCCTCTCTATTCAATTTTCAATTTTTCTAGTCTCCTAGGTAAAAACTGCATGTGCAGGTAACAGAGAAACTATCCTCAAAGGTGGAACTGAGCTCCACATGATAAGAGGTTTCAATAGCATTTAAGGGCAAAACAAACACCATAAAAATGTCAAGTGCCTGGACAGTGGGGAAGAAGAGTATCAGCCACTTCCAGAAAGATGACTCTAGGGAAAATCCAAGCACCATTTTCAATGGTCTTTAGGCATAACTAGTTCACTGAGGGTTAACCAGCACCACATGCAAGCTGCAGATCACCCCATCTAATACACCTTTGACTACAGAAAGCTGTATTACATCCAGAATATGAACACTTCCCTTCTGCATCTCATTAACAGCTACAGGATGCCCAAAACACAAGACATACTATTCCTGATTTTCCCAAAACACTAAAGATTATATTGCATCTTACCCTGGCACGCTCCAAACTCTTTCTTTGTTCATGAAATGCAGCTGGACTTTTCAGAGCTGTGGAGAGGAAAAGCATTTAGAGAATGAATTAGAATGATGGAAATTCTCTCACTGCACAACCTTTCAGGCCAACTAAGTTAACAAACACACCACAGCAACTGCCTCCTGCATCTTCCAACACACTGAGGCAGATGTCCAACTGGTACAAAGCAATGGAAAGTGCCACACTCCATCTGACAGCACAGGGACACAGGAACTGATCTGAAATTTTTGGGGGCCACTGGAGTGTCTAACAAGTGTCTACAAGTACACTCCCAGTCAAACTAATCACTGTTCCCAAAGTTGGGTCCAAGAACAAGATTCAAAAACAGCCCCCCAAAAAAGCCTTTTACGAGCTTCAATAGAGAATAAGATATGCAGGACCCTTGTGGGAGTGGCTCTGAAACAAACTGTTGGAAGTATGGGGGACAATGCTAATGAACTGTAAATCCCTTTTACTATCTTTTAATGTCAAAGGAAGCTGCAGGTCTTTCCTGAATCTGGACCTGTGTCTTGTACACATGCAAGGACTGGCTGCAAACCCTGAGGGTTCACTGGACACATATACTGCTCCCTGTAAGAGACGTTACCGTGAGAACAGGGGCACTTGGAGAGAAAAGTACATCTGTCTATTGACAGAAAACCACAGCTTGAGGAATTAACTTCAGCTCTCCACAGAACAGACCTTCTCACCCCCTTGGGCCCTGTTTAAAACCAGAGCCAAAATGGATCAGGTTTTAAGAAACTGATCCTCTGCTGTCCAGGACCACACTAACCCTGGAGGAATCTCTCACTCTGCTTGGCTCCTCTGGAGCACACAAAGCTCACGTCCCACAGTAAAACCAGAGGGGTGGGGGGCTGATGGTGTCAGTAGCTCCTCACAGTTTCCCTGAAGCTGCAAGTAGCTTGTTCTTTTAAAAAAACTACCACACTGTGGTTTGTATTAAGTAGCTGAAGGGAGCATAATAATTTCTTTTCATACTTCTAAAATACTCCTATCTTAAACCGTCTGAATTACCATCCAGCTAAACAGAAAAGTTAAAGAACTTCAGCTTTAAAGATAAGTTGCAAGTCTTTTGAAGACAGAAAACAAAGCTCATAGAGTTAGGAACTCTGAAGTGCTGCATCTAGGTCCTGTGAAAAATAGTCTGCTGATACTGTTTTTCACTTAAGACCAGTGATTAAGTATTTCTCAAACACAAGTTCATAATGAAGTCTCAAAAGACTTAAAAAATAAAAGCTCCTGCATAAATGCAATCTAAGAAACTACTTCTAACACATGTGGAGCTCTCCACGCCCTTTCTTACAGAATGAAATTAAGAAGCCACAGAAAGTTTTAAGGCCCATTCTTCTGATACCAAGATGATTTTTTGCCTTTTCTTTTATATACCTTTAATATAACTTTTATGTGTTCTCAGTATTCTTAGCATGCATACTTGTAATTCCCTAAGTCTGATAATTTAGCATTGTCCTAGTATTCTGTTACGCCAGGAGACCAAACATCCTAAAGGCCTCGCAGCTGGAGGCCTAAAGCCCTACACTATCTTGGGAAACCAAGGTCCTCCCTAGAACATATCCTGTAAACTAGAGATTTGGTCCATCCAGGGGGGAATTCTTAGGATAGGGGAATATCACACCATTGATCCAGGCCTCCCATTGGGGCAAACGTGTTAGATATGCTAATTTGTAAGGTCTATAAATTGCATGCGCCATCTATCGTGTGCGTGCATTGAGGCACACTCGGTGAAGTGGTGCACCATAAGGATCCTTATTAAAATACTGAGATAAAAAACCCTTATCCCTTAACCGTGTCTGGCTCTCAAGTTTTTAAGAGCAGGGAAAGGCATCGCCTCTAGGTTCACATCAATGGGGTAAGAAGTAGAATTCAGTCTATGTGGCAGGAATTCCGAACATGCCAGGCATTGTAGATGGGATTTGGACTACAGAAGTGAATGAAGAATAATTTGTAGAATAAATTAACAATAACTGAAAACCACAGTGAGTGTGTATATAGACCCCTACAACAATGGGGCAAATAGTTCCTGCTCAGATTAGTTGCATAAATCTGGTTACAGAGAGAAATCACCAGAGAAAGTTACACAAGCTGTGAAATGCACTTTGAGATAAACCAGAGATATGGTAGGGATATTGTTTTGCAATAACTACAAAAAAAACTTCCCCATCTAGCTGGGGCACCAACAAGGCCTCAGCTGGTGCATGCAGTGAGGTGTCCTGGGCAGCATGACCATGGCACTTCAATGAAGAGCAAGGAACAAACAATACTCTTTTCAAGTCGAGTGAGCCGCTTGTGAATACGCATGTGCTTGAACCTGAGCGTGCTTTCCTTTCACTGTGGGCATCTCATACAAAAGCAAAATAAAAGCTCAGGTCCACTTGGGCAAAGATAGGAAGCAACATTTAAATCTGCATAAACATCTCCCCTGGAGAAGAGCGAAGCAGGATTACTCTTGAGTCTTCAAAAGCTCTCTACCAGAATGCGCAGACACAGCAGTAATTCTTTACTCTCCCCTTCCTGCCTACCTCTGCTGTCAGTATGAGGCAGCAGATGAACTTTAAGTGACATTTCCCTGACCACAGCTAATGGTCAGAAAAGTCAACTGCAGGAGTTCAGCTGGTGTCACAGGTACTCCAGGAAAACTCTTGCATACAGAAGAACAAAGCAAGAAAAGAATCCCTGAGTAGGAAAAAAGAAAAACACATATGCATTTAATAGTAAGTAATGCAGAGCTGCTACAGGAATAATCTTGTAAAGAACACTTTCAGTCTCTCATGACTAGTTCTCTGGAAACGTGCACTGGGAAGTAGCTCTCTGGGCTGGCAATATGACAGAGGACTTCATATTTGACCTCTGAAAATGTCAAGAGGGCACAAATCCTTCACTGCTTCCCTCAGCAATCTAGGATGAGGTTGATATGTCAGAACAGGGTGTCTATTGTAAAATCATACTCCACTTGAAGTTAACTAATCCTTGCACATTTTTTGGCTTTGAAACGACTACTTAGCCCAGAGCTGTGGAGTAACCGTGTTAACTTTATTACAGCAAATAAAATAAAGGAAAAATATAATCCTATGAAGAACTCTGAAGCAATAAGGCTCTGGGTGAGCTTTAAAGGAGACCCTAAAGTGCAGATATGCCCCTTTTCCAGCTCCTACCACTGCCCTTCCCAGCCACTTAGCACTGATCCCTGCAAAACTGTTCCTGTGCCTCATAACCCATCTGGCTCTCTCACCAGAGTGCTGCTTCATCCATTCCACTCAAAACTATCCAAACTGATAGAGCTCTACTGTTCTCAGCCCCATCAGCTGTGCTGGCTCATTCTGGCAGTGTATATGAATGAGTGGCTGAGCTGGTGGAGCAGAACCTGTGCAAACCAGGGGGTGTGGGGCAGCACTCCCACTCTGTCCACAGCCCTTAGGACCTGAAGCATCAGATATAGCCACAGTGGGTTAGGGATGAGGAAATTCCAATCACCTGATGCTGTCTGACTGCTCAGCCTGCATAAAATACACTAAACTATTCCTTACAGTAGTTTGTCTAACCTGTTCTTGGAGACCTCTCATAAAAAAATGTAATATTATTGCAGAGAAATTATCCCACTACACAAATGTTTTTACTATTTAAAAACCTTTCTGAATGCCTAACTTATATTTCCCTTCCTACTATTTATACTCTTTGTTCTCCACCTTACCTGCAAACATTACAGAGAACGATTTATTTTCTTCCTCCTTGCATCTATCCCTTTTGAAAACTTTGGTTCTCCTACAATCTTCTGATATACCAAATGACCAAAGGCAGTTGCTTCAACCTTCCCTTGCAGATAACATTATCCAGACCTTTGCTTGTTTAGTCTCTTTTGGATTCCTTCCATTTAAGGTGCATTTTTGTTGAAGCCTAGTGTGCAGAACTGGGTACATATTCCAGCCTAGGCTTTACTGGCTGTTATAGAGTTAAATGATTATTCAATAACACTTTTCAGCCACATGCCCCAGCCAGTTTGCCTTGTTTGTGTACGTAAAGCAAACAACGTTCACTTGTGCTTGTCTCACAATCCACTAAAGGTGTCCACTCCTCTTCTGCAGAGCTGGTACCAAGCCAGCCCCTCTTCATCCTCAATTCAAGCCACTGACTAGGCACTACAAAATGTAGATATTTTGCCTTTTTCTTTCATTTTATTCCATAGTCGCTAGCTTCTCCAAACGTTGTGAGTCCCAGTCTTGTCCTCCCCCCAGCCTACTAACCTGGAGATTAATAACTGGGCAGACTGTTCCTTTGTTTACATCAAATCACTGAAAATACTGAATCGTGTCAAACACTGATTTTCTCCCTTCCCATCCCACCCAACAACCCTGCTCAACTCAACCTCCCAGTCTGACACCAAGCCTTTATTCCAATCCTGTTCCCTCACAAGTTGCATAAGAAGCTTCAAGTATTCCCAGCTTGCTTCCAAAAACATCAGGAAAGGCTGTTTCAAGCACCTTACTAAACCCACGAAGTGCAAAAACACATTTAATACCCTGGATTCCCTGGGAAGCATTTCAACAAATATTTAGTCTGCTGGTAGATCCAGCTTCAGTAATGATCTCTTTTCCCCCTTTTTTCCATGTCCCACATGTTTTTGCCTTGCCGTTGATGCTCCAATTGTACTGCACGGGGAGCTCTACTATGGAACTGTTGCCATACAGTATCTCTTGCACCTCTCCATGGCACTTGCCCCTCTCCAAACTTAACTTGAATCCTTGATCCAACTGTCCTGCTACCTTTGAGTGAGCCCTGATGAGAACAGAACCCTGCCAGAGGGGAAAAAAAACACCAAACTTGCCAAACTACAACAGCAGTATGAGCTGCTGGGCTTTTGTTTTCCACTGTATGCAGAAAAGAAATAGTTGACAATGCAGAAGTAACTTCTGCAATGCTCAATTTCAGTTAGGTTACCTCCTGCCTGCCTTTTGATTTTATTTCTACATGATATGTACATGGCATTTTCAACCTCAGTAATCTGCAGTTCCACTTTCTGCCCTTGTTGCTGTACCTACGTCTGGGACAAAGCATGTCAGCCCTTGGTTATGCTGACAAAATCCTCCATGGACTCTGATCACAGTTGTTTTGAAAGAGTTATTTTAACCTGGATTGGTATGCTGGTTTACAGCACAGCTCCACAAATAATAGTGCCAGCAAAGCTGAGCACAACTGCCCTGCCAGACAAAGTCAGAAATGAGAGGCTGAGTTTAAGGCCAGCACTGTAGCGGGAGCCCCATCCTGCTGAACCATGGCCCCCACATCTTCCAATTGCCCCATCCACCACAGGAAAACAGCCTGGTGTGACAAATGGCCCAACAAGCACTAAAAAAGGCTCAGTGATGGATGGGACAATAGCATCACCAATGGGGCTTGGGACAGCCCAGTCCAGCAGGTGACCTCCACTGAGCTGTTCACGTTTTTGTCACACTTGGACAACTGTGGCAGTTTGTAACATCTGCTGTTAGGAGGATGAGTTTTACCCCTCACCTTTAGATGACTGACAGCTGGACTTGATTTTCCTGCCACAGGCAGGCTGGCTAGCAAGGATCTCATGAAATTCCTACCACAAGCATCCTATTCTTCAGTCACTCTGCTGCCTGTTGTGGAACATTTTGAGGCTTCATCTCTGGAATTCCTGAAGCATTAGCATCTTTGTGGCCACACCCTCAGCTACCATGAGAAACCTCCCTGCACATCAATGATGCAACTGTTCTGCGCCTCCACCCTGCTTCAAAAATGTTGCAGCTATACACTGCAACTGTACTCTTGCATCTGACCCCCAAAAACAAGCAGCAGCATACAAGACCATCTACATTCACCCACACCTTTCCATACAAAGCCCAGAGAAGAAAGTTGCTAATCTTCACTTCAAAGCAATGTATTAATTCCTATGACCCTATGCACAGGGTGCAAAACTGCAATGCCTGAGTTCAGTGTTCCCCCAGTCCAAGCCACATTTTGCAGATGGCCAAGTGCAAATGAATCACAGAACCACAGAATGGTTTGGGTTGGAAGAAACCTTAAAGATCATGCAGTTCCAACCCCCTTGCTATGGTTGCAGGGACACCTTCCATTAGAGCAGATTGCTCAAAGTCCCATCCAGCCAGGCCCTGAGACACTGCTGCAAAGCATCAAACTGGTGCTGCTATAAACAACAGACTGAATCAAGGATCAGGAATCAAACACAAATTTTCAACATAACAGCTGAGACAAAAAGCTGGGCAAAACGGCCCAAACATTTCTGTTCAGGGTTTACCCCACAGTGTACAAAAGCAGATTTTAGCCATGCAAAGCTTTCAAAGGCATTCATATGCAGACCTCCGAGTTCCTGTCACCTAGCGTGAGAAATAAGTGGAATCAGAACCACACTGAGACACTCTAAGAATGAAACACAGCAGGGGAAGGGGACTGACCCAACTGCTGAGAAAAAGAGGTCAAAATACCCATACACCCTGCATTTGCTTATACAGCTGACAGAAGACACTGAGGTTTGCAAGGAACCAAACAGAGGGAAGAAAGAAAGGCAAAAGGATCTGCACAGATCCTCATAGATCAAGTGTCTTGTGAGAAGCAGAGGCTGCAAAGCCTTCTGTAATCAGTAAATCACTACTCGAGGCTATCAGACTTGTAGACTGACAGAGGAGAGGAAGCACATGAGCTTTCCTTGGCCATAGTATCTAGCTCATCATAGACAACAAGGTGATATTTCAACTGCAAATCGGTTGGTAAGACAACACGCCATGTTTGTAGAAAGACTACAGCTAAATTCAGAATACTGATTCAAATACTTTGCTCTTCAGTTAGACCCAATCCTAAGGGAAAGGAAAAACCTTCCTTTGCTATGACGAAGAGACATATCCAAACCCAAACTCAGACACGCTGATTTAATTCAGAATGTCAGAAGGTCTTCTGCTGCAGCTATTCACCCCTGCTCTCAACCAAATGCTGGTTTCTCTCTCTTGTTTACTATGCTTTCGTAAAAAGATGAGATAAAGTGTGCAAATAGGCTCGATGACTTCCGCTGCTGGTTGAGGGTGGGGCTCCCACCCATAGGATTTGCTAAGAGACACAGAACTTGAACCACAGAGCAAGGCAGTTGTAGCACTTTCTTCCTCCCTTCATCTTCACCCCACTTTCAAAAAGCATTTCTCACAGCATGGAATAAAAAGGTATTAAAAAACTGGGTCACATGCACAGAAGGGGTTGTCATCTTGCCAGTGGAGCAGTGTCAAAGAGCTGCTGCTGTGTGCTGCAGAAAAATGAAAAGGGGCTGGAGAATACACAGCTGAGAGAAGAGAGATCTCCATCAGCATCCTTTTCTCCATTTGCAGTTCTGGGGAGTTTCTCATTCTGGACACAGAACTGATCACACTTTAGAATTCTTGATACCATACCCCAACACCAGTAAATGACCTTGGATTAAGGCTAAAATATGAGTTTTAAGTTAAAGATAGGAAAAGAAGCCACAACTGGTAAATTGTGATTATTCAAATCCCAAAATACATAAACTCAGAAAATTAAAAATTAAGACTGTCATAAAAAAGTCAATGCAAATATGTATATGAAGCTAAGAAACATATCTCTGGCATTCAAACAAATGCAGCTTGCCCTTCAGTGACACCCTTCAATGAGAATGTTATTGTGATTGAAGGATTATGAGTGCTCCTAGTCTCAAACAGATGGAAGACTGGAGAAAGGCTCCTTCCCACGTTGCTGTTGCCAGCAATGCCAAAGCATTGCTGATACAGTGCTGCAGCTTCACCAAGTCTTCCCCACTGCCCAGCTACTCCAGTCAACAGAGACACACACAGAAAATGACAGCCAAATGAGGTCCCTGTTAGCAGATTGTTTGGTGAGCCCCAGGCTGTCGTGGAAGCCAGAGCTGAGGTCCTGCCTCCCTGACATCCTGCCTCAGAGAGCCAGCCCTTCTTCTGGGTCAACATTCTGAACCTGCACAGCTCATGCAGCTGTTTTTCCCAAAAAGAGCCACTTTGCAGCTCCCTGCATTGGGCTTGCCCTGGCTGCTGAAGCACACAGGCAGGGGGAACTGTGCTACCCTGCCTCAGCTCACTCACCATGGAGACACTGAGCAGATGAGCTGCTTCCAACGCCTGCACCAGGCACCGCTCCAGAGCCCACTTTCAGCAAGACTGTCAGTAACTTTAGTGCAGCAGTACTCCTCTGATGATGCAGCTGAAGTTTAAGATTTTCATTAACTGTGTGAAAAGCCTAAAGGTTTGTCACAGTAAACATGAAATTACTGGCAGAAAGGACTAAGATTTTTCCAAGGCCCAACACTGAGTTAATTTAAAATCTAACATATGTGCAATTTCTCAGAAAGTTCATCCTCTTTAGAAGCAAAATGGAAACTGTCACCCATGGTAACAGTTATCAGATCTGTGGATGTCTATGGCTACAGCTTTATACAAATAATGTATAATCTGCTCCCTCCATTGCCATTAACTCTTGGCACTCAAAACACACTACCTAAATCCTGAAATAAAAAAAGACAAAGCTTCATTACAATCAGGATTATACCACCACCAAACTGGAAAGGAAAAGGGAGACAAGGAACTTCTACCAGGAACCCTCTGATCCATGCATTCGTGGACCAGACTTCATGCCTGTTTCTTGCATGGATAATTGGCCTTTGCAAACTCTTCTGATAACTTTCCAGAGTGCCAAGGGTGAGAAAGGTATGGGGTCACAAAAAGGAAAGACCATTCCAAGAAAACAAGTAAGAAAGAAGGTAAGACAACTGTGGGAACACAAAGGGAAAAACTGTATTGCCTATCAACTTTACTCCCCTGAACTATTACGTTTCTCTTAAAACTGGCAGAGTTAAATCTTTTATCATGCAGGGATCAAGGACCAAATGCAGCCCATCAAACACCAGATCATGGTCTTCCTTCGACAGCTTCAGAAAGGCAAACAGCACACTTCCATCCTAACACCATGAACTTTATTACTCCAATCATGTCTTATTAATCACAGATCATACAAACACATGGAAAACACACTCAGACAGGTATCTAAAAATACAAGCAAAGCAGATGCAGGTATTAGTCCTCTGACAATGAGACTCTCAGCTTAAATGTACAGACAGCCTTCTACACACAAAGCCCGAAGGCTTTGAAATTGTGCTCTAAGAAAAATTAACCAAGTCAAATAACCAGCAAATAATTCCTTGGAGACAAGTTATAGGTATACAATCAAATTAAAATAAAACCAGTATTTTAATTATTTTAATACAGATTTCTATGCAACACACCAGAAACAGAAAAAATTTAGAGGACAGCTGCAAGTGTCTGCTAACTTTTTTTTTTTTTTTAATTTTACAAGACTTGCTTAGTGTTCCAGTCTTACTCTCAGAGCATGACACTGAGTATATTAAAAGTCTAGCTGTAGCTAGACTTTATTTACAGTCCACATATATGTTTTTAACTCCTTGTCCTAAACAAAATTACACTTCCAGTTTAAAAGCATGAAAGAGAAGCAGCTGCCAATGTGCAGAACAGCAGACATAAAATGGCAGCGAAGTGAAATTTTGTATTTTTGCTTTATTACTATAAATAGATTCCATAAAACTGCAGGAATGTCACGACAAAGACCTGGTATGTAAAGTGGTGAGAGAATGACAGGGACACGTTACGTAGCAGGAAGAGATATTTCAGGGTGTTAAAGCAAAGGGTTTAGCTGCACTCTAATAGAACACACCACAACCTTGAAATGTCGGCTGTGTAGCCACACTGCAACAGTTCCAAGTCAGTAAAACTCCACCCAGGCATAGCAGTTCATCTATCCTGGCCCTTATGTAGAAGACAAAATATATCTGAGGCATGAAGAATTGCCCCTGAAGTCACCAGCATGATGGCAGAACAGCTCGTGCCACAAAAAATTGAAAAATACTGCACCTGTAGGTTACTGTCATATTCCAACAGCTTGCTACCTCTCCTTTCTCTGAAAGACATAGCAAGATGCTCCTACTTCACAATTTACAGTTAAACAATTTATAAAACTTTTTTCTTTGCTTTTGTTTTGTTTCTGACATTTAGTGTGTTCTACTCTAGCTATTGTATGTAACAGGAACCAAAGGTTGACAGGTCTCCTTCAATTAGCACGCACACACTAAATCTACAAGATTCATAATTAGAAATAAGAATAAATAAGAAAATATGAACATAAATATTAATTATAGAGCCATGCAGCAATAAAGCTAGAAGTGCATCATTTTCAAGTATTTAACAAATTATTTTTTTCTAAACTGAGAAGTGGTTAGACAATCAGGTAAAGGCTAAAGCAGAAATAGCATTTTTAGCTACCATACACAAACACAGGTGTGGGTGTATGGACAAATCTTGGGGTTGAGATGTTGAAGTCTAGAGACATGATTTAACCTTAGAAACTCACATGTGGCAAGCAGTTTGCTTCCCAAATTCAGTATCTCAAAGATCCTTAGATTTTTGTGATGGTAGCTGTGCTGGATGCAGAAGACCAGCAACTACAAACTTTGTCTAGATGATGATCAACACTGATATGCCAAAGCATAACCTGTGTTCTGTACTCTTGAATCACCAGCTGTCTCCAGTAAATAGCAATTCTTTCAGAATTCATTCTAAGCAACGTCTCACAGACTCACAAAAAAGCAAATACTGCATTTTAGTTTTATAACAAACATTTTGTCCACTACCCCTATGGCTAATAAAAAATGCAGCAAGTGATACAAAAGGCCTAATGATTATCATCTCATTAGGCCTTTTGTATCACTTGCTGCATTTTTTATTAGCCATAGGGGCTAATAAAAAATAGGCCTGCTGTATTACAGTAATTTCTAATCATGTGGCACATTGGAATTGAACCATGGCATGCTCCCCTTATGGAGTCTGAGGATAAAATATACTCTTGTACTTTGAAATAAGCTTGAGCATCCAGCAGGCTGCACATCCCAGCAAAACCTGCATCACAGTGTGGGTAGCACAGACCCAGGGCATGGAAACACCTCAGCACCTGTAAAAGCAGTCCCATTAGAATCTCCATGCACAAATTCCATCTTCTTTGGATCTACACACAGCCACTTGTTCTGCATCCCAGAACACAAACATACAGAGGAGCTGGATGTGGGCATAAAAACTGGCAAACATCAGATACACTGAAGTGAAAAAGAAGCTCCTGGAAATTCTCAGCCTGTACAGCAGCCTCCTTCTAGCTTCCAGTGCAGGCGATGCCCTTTTCAAAGGATGCCTGTGTCATTTTTCAGAGACTCACACAGCACTGCTACAGAGAAACACAAGGCACATTCCCAGAAATTATCTACTTCTGCTTCGCCTGCTTGGATAGATGTGATGGTCAAAACAGCTTTCCTGCAGGATTGTGCCATATGACAACCTTGCATTCTTGCCTGTGTTTAGTGTTTGCATTCAGAAGCCAAAGATCACAATCCTGATGGATAAAACAAATGGCATGTGAAGCTTTAAATCTTGCAAAAGAGAAAAAGAGCCACATATTTTGCATAACAGAGTATTGCTACATTTGCCAAATGTCTTTCCCCTAAAAATTTTTGCTGTTTTAGTTGAAGATACTTTCCACATAACTTTCTACTCAGATGTGCATTAGCTACTGTTTTAAACACTGTCTTCAAGAGTGAAAAATGGGGTGTTTAATATTCCCCCACAAAACCTTACAATAGCCATAACCTTTAAATTCGACACTAAAAAATGACAGCATCTGACTTTCTTCTACAGCACAACAGAGTTCAAAGAGTTGAGCACAGACAGCAGATTTTGTATAACTTGTATTTTGTGAGGACAAGAAGATGAAAATCATCTCTGCATAGCTACCAAAAAATGCAAATAGCAAAAAAGCTTGTCTATTTGCACTGTTAGAAAATAGGCCAAAACCTGAATAAATATAAAAATCCAGCTCTCCTTTTTTCAAGATACCATCATTCTAACTCAGATCACAGATATGTCAGCTGCAGGTAAAGACTTGCTTTCCACCATTTTTCTAAGGGCAATTGAGATTTTTAATCTTGAACTAATGAATCCTGCTACTAGTAAAAGGTTACACGAAGTGGTAACAGAAAGCAAGAAGAATTAATGAAGCACAAAATGCAATTATTTTGAATCCTTTTTCACTGCCTATAAATGCTTTATTTCTTACTACAATACACTAATCTTTCAGTGGAGGAAAGCCCCACTGTAGGTGGCTGGTGGGTTGGGAAGGTTAAGTGAGATTAAGTGTACTTGGTAAAAAAATGTTGAAACATTTGCCTTTCCACTCTACCATATAAACAAAATTCCACATGGGACAAAGTAAGCAATTCACAGTTCTGTTATGAACAAGCGCAGCAGGAGTAGCATGACTCTCACTCTCACTCTGAGGTGACACAAACGTGTCCTCTCCCACTCCTCATATTTACAGTGTCCAAAAACCTTGTGTTGATGGAAGCCTGCAATAAAATTTCTCTTTTAGGGCACCAATTTGCAGAATAAATATTATGTGGGGGTTTAGATTCAATCAGGAGAATAAAAGGCACCAATGGGAGTTTGCACAATACATAGCTTGTAATGTAAAACAAAACCTTTCACTTCTCCCACACTTGGCTCAGGGATTTTTCCATGGCTGTTTGCCTCAAGATATACAGGAACTGATCTGCATCACAGGCTAATCCAAAGGAACATGTAGGAAAGCACAGTAAGACCAAAACAGAAACAAAGACGATGCTGAGGAAGTGACATCCCCACTCTGGATGTGAAGGTGAATTGGAGGTGTGGTGCCAGACAAGCTGTAGTCTGGTCCCATGGGCTGAATGCATATTAGCTCTAGGCAGAATATTTTCCACTTTACTTTCATTTCAATTTAATCCAGCTCTCAAACTTCATTTTATGGTGCAAAGCAAGGCACAGCAGGCAGGTGCAATCAGGAGCTTCACTTCAAAAACACATTCCTGATACAAGCTGTAATGCAAATAGAACTGCAACCATCACAGTTCTCTCAAGAGCATTAAGACTCTCCAGATGGAAAATAAAAGAAAGAAAAGAAGCCAACCAGCATCTGACATGGAAAGAGTACTCAGCTCTTTTAGTTCAGCACCAAAGCATCCTCTGGATTCCAACTTTTATACTTTTGTTGAATCATCATGAAGGACCGTGTGGGGCTTGGTTCCTGGCTAACAAAACTCGAGAGGGACACAAAAGTCCAGCACAGCCATGTCCAGTAGCAGATGACAGAAGAACAAGATTAAGTACCTCAGTGTTTTCACAGACAAGAGATACAGGCCAGACAGAAGGAAGAAAGAATACAGGATACTTGCATATTCCCAGCAGTGAAAAAAAGTCTATTCTGGAACTCCTGAAAGTAGATGTAGAGCTGTCATGTCACTGAGATGCCTTCTAGAGGAACACAGTCCCTAGTCATCCTCTGTACTTCTCAGGTTAAAAATGGGATTTTTTTTCCTTTACATATCACAATTTATCTTACATCTGATCTTCTCTTTAAAAACTGCCCAGGCAAATTACATTTTAAACATTTCCCTATGTGTGGCTATTTCCAGCTGGCAGGTATGGGTAAATGATACCATTACTCGGGAGAAACTAATTTCAAATCATGTTTAGAACAGATGTGTTAAAGTGGGTTTTCTCCATTGCAGAAAGGACCTTTTAATGTGTTGCCAGTATTTTCACAAAGTATTTTTCTTTGGTCCATCACAAAATTCACACGTAAGAGATAAAAATGAAGCAATGAAGGGCACAAATCTGCAAAGACTAGTAATTTAGACGATGTTTTAAATAAATTTAAGACTCACTAATTATTCTGGATGCCTTACTTGAATTACTTGCAAGGGCCTCATTTTCAAAAGGCCTGTAAAACAGACCCCTCTCAGGAATCACAAGTTTGGCCAGGCACACTTTGAAGAAAGCCAGTACTGAACATAAGTTAATAAAGTATTTGCATACATATCCACCTAAAGCAGGACACCACAAAGAAGTCAGGAACACTTTCTTCTGAGAAGCATTAGTAAAAAGGCAGTCAGTGGGACACTAGTCTTTCATCCAAAAGCAAGTAAGTGTATTCTGTAGAAGCTCATATAAAAGCTCCTCAGATTAAAAAAACAGACAACAGGTATGATATATCCAGACAGGACAATCTTTTCTTTTTACTTTGGTAAAACAATTTTAAGCAGGGGTCCCAGAAACCTCTTAAAGAACATTACTGCCATCCTGCAAGCCACTTTAGCTGACAGAGTGCTGCTGACAGGTTCTCTTCATTCAGACAGAGAGCTGACAGTTTAACCTTCAGCCCTCAGCAAAATCTAAGTCACAGCACTGTGTCATATTACAGTGTGCACCCAGAAATAGAAGAAATGAGAAAATCCTCGTTGCTACACCATCTTCAAGTAAAGCTTCTGAAACAAGGCAGCAGGAAAGCTTTTGAAAGAAGAAAATACATATCTGATCCACTGCGTTTTACTACAGCTGTTGCATGAAACTGAGAGGACCTCGAAAATAACACATTTGCTGTGTGGTCTTGCTTCAGTTTGTTACCTGTAAGTCATCTAGTTCAGAGGTACCAAAGCATGACAAAACTATTTGTCAGACACCTTTTTTACATTCTTGGGGGAAGGATGGGAGCAAAACAGAAAAATACCTTCTCCAACGCTAATCTGACACTGAAAGCTTGGCTTTAGGGTAGATCCTCTCTGTTTACCCAGAAAAGTACACGTTCTCTGCCTGCACAGATTTTGCCTTTCCCTGCCAGAAGGGCAATGACTGATGCCCATAGGGCTCATTCTAGCTGTTTTATAGCTACAAACATAAAAGAGGGTCCCTTGTTGGTTAACACCTTGTACACCATGCCTGGTTTTGGTCAGTTTATGGAATATGTACACACAAAGCTACAAGTGCCTCAGAGTTCTGGGGAGCTGCCACACTTTAAGAACAGAAACTGCAGAGGCAGGAAGCCTGTTAAAAGAGTGATTACCAGCATGGGTCAAGTATATAAGGCACTTCTAACAAAGTATGTTCTCCAGAAGACTGTGCATTGAGATGAAACACAAGCCTAGTTTTGCAGTACAGTTACACTTGCAGCCATTGCTCTCTTCCTCAGTATCGGAGGTGGCACCAACACTTCAGAAGGACCAGGCTGGGTGGGACAGGGTGGGGCACTCACACATGATGTTTTCCATGCAGAAGCAGAGAACCTGACCTTTCAAATCAAATGGGAAACTATTCTCCACCAAAAAAACATGCATAAAAACACCAGGGCAAAGAATTGAAGAGGTACTTACGCGGCATGATCCCTTGGCTCACCAACTCCTCCCGCGTGCGTCGCTGCTGGAGCTTCAACTGCAGCACTGCACGACAGCAGAGAGAAGGGAGAGAAGGAAACCCATCAGTGCAAGAAACAACTGAAGAGACATTTTCAAATGCATCTTGTTTTCTTCTTTGGATGCCAAGGCACTGGTGAGCAGCAGAAGATCCCCCTCCCACCCTGCTGCCCTGCCCTGCTGCAATTGCAGAAGTGGCCCCCAGCAGTCAGGTTTCCGTAGGCTGCTGCAGCCAGGGGGAGAGGAAGTTGCGCAGGGTCTTGGCAGGGTGATAAAAATCCACAAAGCCAGGCCTGTTTCTCAGTTCTTTCTAGAGCACCAACTGCTTTCCAAACCATTAATATTAAAAAACAAACAAAGAGAAACACCAGCTGACAGTCCTCCAATAAACACAGAGTGACACCCCAGCTGCTAATGACTCCTGAAAACTCTAATTACTATGTGCAGATTAAACGATATGTCAAAATTGTTGGTCGTTACTCTAAATTACAAGGCTGATTTCCTTCCTCAGCTCAGAAATTCACCTTCAGAACCATCTTGTGAAAGTGAAATACCATGGATACATCTAGAAGTGTCCTTCCACTACAAAGGGAATCCCCTTATCACTAGTATTTTTCCTATTTATTTTAGCAGAACAGAACATATTAATGACCTGTGTGAAATGCAATTAGCTGGGGTTCTTTTTTAGTGCAAATCCCTGGAATAGTAGTAATTTCAACATTTAGATTACAACAGCAGCTTCCCTTTAAACTATATAATCAAAGCAACATTCTAGATTGTTCTTACATTCAAAGACACCTTCCATATGAAAGCAACCTTTAAAAACTGAAGAAAAAATTCATATGAATGTGCAGTCACACACATCTCAAAATAGGACAACCTGAGTATCACTGAATCCCACTTGCAATCAAGCCCAAACTCCTAAGCATGCTCAACATAAAATATTATAAAATGAATGGCAATGAATCTCATCTCCCGTTTTAATTTGAATTTCTCTTATGCCTTTTTTATAGTCCACATAATGAAAATCCACATGAATGTTGTAGAACCACGACAGAGCAAAACTGCTCTACAGTCTAACTACACAATCTCATTATAACCCTTATGTCTCCTTTCTTAAGTACTTTGTTTGTCCAGTACATTAATTTCCTACATTGTATCCAAATTCCTATTGTACACCCTATCTCCCTAAAGTAGAGATCAAAAAATTTAAGGAGATGCCACTTTGTCTACTTACAGACATCACCACATTTTACCTGTTTCTTTCAACCTCCTATCTGCAGTTTGCATTTGACTAAGATACATCTTCCAACATGGGTTTTGGTCTTCACATGTATAAAAAAAGAGATCCATCTCTTCCTTTCTATGGTTGTTTCCATAGCACCTAATCACCCTCACTTAATCACATTTGATTTTCTTCTTGGATTTTTCTGGCTTCCACATCCAGAAAAATGAGAGGAGTACCTCCTACCAGTGGAAATACCTCAGTGCACACAGTGTGCAAACAAGTTACCTCTCTTCTGTTTCTCAAGACAAAGTATGATTTCTTAATATATGCATCCTGAGCAGGAAACTACTTTCTTTTAGTACATGGAAGTGAGAGAGGGGAGGAGGATGTACAGAGCACCATGGTAATTCTGTGTGGGATCAGCCAAGAGCCAGAAGGAGGAGGAGGGAACAGAGAGGGGAAGGAACAGGCCCTTCATTTGGCTGTGAAACTGCAAACAGAAGTGGTAGTTCCAGACTCTTCCTCCCACCCAGCATGAGATCGCACTCCGACTTCTGTGCTAGTGTGAGGGCTAGCACAGCTCACAGCCAGCCTGCTCACAGAGCTTCTCATTTGCTGGATTCCTTTTGAGGTTATCAAAACCCAGATCTTGATCTAACACCTTGAACTTGATCTAACATCTTGCTGAGATAGTGTCAAATCTCTCACTCTCGCCACCACCTCTCATGTCCCCCTGACTGGTGGCTGGACTCACTGACAGAGACCACAGCCCAGTCAAAACAGGCACCAGTTTTTGCATTGGTGAGTTGAAGAGGATGACCACACAGCCAGGAGCTGTAGTGGAACTACCAGGACCCCTGGTATTTGCCAGCACTGAAGGTGGGAGTTGAACTTCATCCTTCCAATAGCACACTGCCACTAAGTGATTTCTGCCCCATTAAGAGCAGCCCATTAAATATCTCACTGCATGGCATTACTGAGCCCATATATCCATACCCTAAATTAGCACATCTTTCTAAATGTATACAGGCAAGGCACAAACCTATAGCAGCAGGTCCATCTCCCCAGCAGATAATCTCATTATTACTCATGTCTTCCTTCTATTTACACATCTAGTAACGTTTGTTAGCTCTTTCTGCCACTTACTTGATACAACCATCTATCTTCCCTCACATTTCTAACCACACCTACTGTTTCCCTTTCACCTGCCAGCCAGGGATTTTCAGCTAAAAACTCCCCACACAGGTGTGGCTGGCATTTCTTGCTCCTGGGTGCACATCTGTATTGTCACTCGTATTAATGTGCATTTTGCTCAACTGTCTCCGTTTGCCTAAATGATCTAAACTATTTTTTTTTTATGTCACAGTTTATTCCTCCACCAGTATTTGTTCTGTCCACACTGTTACAGCCTCTTGCATGTGTTTCCAGACTGCACCGGGTTGAGCTCAACCAGAAATACTTTTCTGCTTTCTGTGATCACAACCAGTTCTTAATCCAATTAAGCAGCACTTCATTAAATTCAAATATACTTCTCAAAACCAAAATACACCATATTAGTAAGTTAAAGATGTTATAAAAGTCTGTTGCACCTAGACAAAACCCCTAGCAACCAAATTTCACTTATCCAAATGACAGATTCACATTTGAGCAGACCTGTTTTCACAAACTGCAAAGCTGATCAGCATGATTATACTGCTATTCTTATACCACCTAAATTCTTGATCAAATTTTCCATAGTTTTCTTCCTGGAACTGACAGCAGATGAGCCACTCTTTAGTCACTCACCCTTTGCCAGCAGTGATGCAAAACATTATCGGTCTTTTGCTCTTCTGAAGTCTCCCTGCTGTTCCCAGATTTTTTAAAAATGATTCTCAGACTGCTAGAAACTTCATCAAATGACTTAAAATTCCCCTCCTGACTGCAGCCTCCCCTATGAATTTTCTAAAGATATCTTATTTCTTTATAAGTTACCATCTACTACCCGTTTTCTCTACCCATTATATGCACCTTTTATTTTTAAACCCTATTTCCCTTCACAGCAAGAAACTAGCAACTGTCAAGAGAACTAAACTGAAGAACAGGAAAGAAAAGTAATTTTCAGGACCCTTTTTATAAGCACTAAGTAATTCCTGGGATTTATGAATGTATGTGCATACGTATTAAGCACAAGTTATAATCAGCTAGAAAGTACTTTTTTTTCCCAATACAGCTTATTTTTGTGGCAGGGAGGAGGGCAAAAAGGATTATTTCAGCTCACTCCTAAATACATTTTGGCTTAACTAAGTACTTGGAGTTCCCAATGCCATTTCATATATTTAGGAGATCACCTGTTTACATGTTCAAGTGTGTGAATCCTATATATAGATTAACAGATGTCCCAAGCACCAGTCCAAGGCTGTTGTACATGGAGCTCAGCCAAAGGTCTAGAATGACCAGAGAAATTCAAAGCTACTCTAGGACAGAATGAAGTGTAAGTCTTTCAGTCACTAATGGACAATGTTCTGTTTCCTTTATCCCTGTACTTAACCTGTAAATTATTTTTCAAATTAAGAATAAATCAGGTCATACAAAGAACAGTGTATAACTGCTGGCTAGAAAATAAGTTCCAAACTGGTGCCCTTCTACTATATGCAATATTTTGTGGGATTTGTATGCTTGTCAGATTTTCCCACTCAAAGATGGGCATAACTTATTTATTTCAGAAATAAATCAAATTAAATTTTGGATAATGTTTTCATATCATTAATGGACCATTCCAAGAATTAGTAAAACATTCCAGAGAAATCTGGGAGCTAGGATAGAGGACCATTGCCAGCAGTTTAAGAGGGGGAGAAGAGAACTGCAGTAGTGGAAGATGTATTAAATGACAAATAATATTGTGATACAGCTACTACCAACAGTCACCCTATTAGTAAAATACAGCATGTCATGATTATTTTGTGTTTGTCTTAGCATAAAACTTCCTCAACAAGGAACCCACAGGCATATTCCAGGACCAGCTACTCACAGCTGGTGGCAGCTCAGATTTAACAGTGTATAATTAATATAAAGAGCTTGCCCCCATAGGGAGGCACTTTCAGGACAGCTCCAACTCTGCTGGTAGTTCAGGGTGCATTAGTAGTAAGCAGAAGCAAGAACAAATATCTATGATGAGCTAAGCTGTTTTTTGCAGCTCATTACCTAAATCTGCAGCAGCGTGCCTGCCCTTCTATTTCTAAACCACATTGCATTTAGTAGTGTGACTAGAACTACTGCAGAAACTAGACTGCAGATTCTGCATCTCAGCATTTCAACACAGAAAAATAAAATTAAAATCTCTTTTCAAAGACTGTCTCACATACCAGGACAGGTTTGTGACAAGAAATTAATAAAATACTCTGCATTTCCTGTTTTTTAAAAACTAGCAAGAAGCACACGGCTGTGAACTGCAGCTTGTGGTGAGACCTTGTGCAGTTATATTGAATACAGACTTACTACCAAAGGGAGTCTGTGCTCACATTTCTGCAAAACCTTTCCTGCTAGGAATCCCAAGCGATATTTAAGGTCACCCAACCAAGGTAATGATTAAGCACAGCCATATGGTGGATTACAACTGGGACAGCATGAGCAGCAGTGCAGATCAGGAAGGAAGGAAAGCTGCTAGAGCCAGAAGAAACCCTATAGAGTGACTGAGGGAGGCAGAACTCCCTGGAATTCAGGCAAGGATACCCATACAAAATGGGAGAGTGCAAGACACAAACTGTGTATTAACAAGAAAGGCTGTATGCTCACAGACAGAAATTGATTTATCAATTTTGTAAATTCAGTGAAAGCAGTCTGCCTGATAGAAGAATTCATCCTTGCAACCCAATAAATAAACCATGTGATTAGGAAGCAAAACTACTGAAGAACAAGGGAAATTAGCCTAACTTCATTATCTAAGTTGAGGAAAGTACAAGCGTAAGTAAAGACAGTTAAAAAAGCAATTTAATGCTCACTTATTTGTACATTGACCAGCACCTCTGGAGAGCCCATTTTGAAAGCACTGAGCGGCTACAGCATACTCTTAACTCACAAGGAAGCACTGATACAGCACAAGCTGCAACAGAAACTTGCCAGTTAGTTCAACACCTCTACCTTTCTGTAGTGTCAAAAGAATTTCAGGAGAATTTTCACTGGCCTAGCACTGAGCAGGTCTGACCAGGTTTTCTTTGTGAGGGTTGGAGACTATGGACTAAGGAGATGTGGCTCTAGGCTACCATTTGCAGCCCACACATACTTTTCAATTTTTCAGTCCAGTTTGTATAACACCATATGCAAGCAACTTAATTATAATATGCAACAATAAAAGACAGCTCTGATGACACAGAGTATTTGCTGAACAAAATTGGCACAGCTGTTTGTGCTGAACTGGGGCCTCTACCTCAAATATCACAGTGCCATGTATCCACTGCTCTGAAGGATGAAGCCACCTTTGCACTTAGCACTCAGCCAGCAGCCCTTCTTATTACACTAAGAAGAGAATTGTTTCCCTACTTTCTGATTAAACAGACACATTTGACCAGAAGCAAATGCCAAATTCAGCTTTTGAATACACAGCACACCAGCTGTTGATTTCTGTGGAAGCTATATCCTACTGGATTCAGTCCCTTGGAGATGTGGTAAGAAAACCTTTCCCCCACACCAAAAAATGGTCTCTGAATATTTTTCAGCTGTGCCAGCTTACAAAACAAATGTTGACTTGCATTAGATTTATTTCATGCTTCAACAGGAAGCCAGATTAGATTCACCAGCAAGGGCAGCATCTCTAAAGCTCCAGTTGCAACACCTTTCTGTGCAGAAGCAGCCAAGGGCTGTTAGTGTGCCAAATAAGTGTAGGGTACACAAGAAGGTGTAAGAAAAAAACAGCTGTGATAGTTTGTAATCAGTGAGTGAGAATACAATGGTCAAAATTAATTTTCAATCTCAAATCACTGAGGTGGGTTACTTTTTCTGTTTTAGAGCTGCATTTTTCTGATGCTGTTGACAGCATACCCCACACCACACAGAATGTGCTAGAATGGGGGTTACCAACAAAGAAAAGCATACTTTTTTGGGCCTTTTTTAAAGGCAATTTTCTGAGCCTAACAGCATTTTAATCCACTAAATCCATTTTATTCCCCACTGCTGATGGGGAATACATGCTGGCTTTGCATTTAAGCAGACTGTGCAGTTAACAGACAAGCATTTAAGTGAAGCAGACTGTAAATGACACCCAAACTGCAGGGATTATGTGACAGTTTGCTACCCTGGGAAGGGGATACCAAAAATTCATGTCCCTCTGTGGGGTGAAGGAGAAGCAGCAGACACACTGTAGATCCTCACAATTTGCAAGCATCCCCTGTTGTTGGGAGCAGCAGCCATAAGGTTCTGTTCATCTCAATGCATTTTAAAGAATAGCTTGAAGCAAGTCTGCACAAAGGGAAAGTGAAGCAGAAGTTTATTTCTTTACTGTTTGAGACTATCTCACATTCCACTACATCTTTTCTCTACTGAAGCAGCAAGGGCTGCTATTAAAATGCAGGCAGCTTCCTCTGCTCTTCCTTAGCAACCATGCTAGGGAGAAAATGGAGTTTGGGAGGGTAAAGAATAGAAAGAAATTTTGGTTTGGTCTCTTCAACTGTTACAACAACCTTTCACACTAGAGGCAAAAGCCACTTATTTATATTCATGCTGTGGTCTTCCCTCTGTGAGAAGTAGGACTGGGACCACTCTCCCTACACCTGAAGAGGAGGTCTGTGAAGCAGATCCTGAACAGGAAAAAAAAACTGGGATCAGGAGCAGTTCCATACTGCAGGTTCTGAGAGTGATGAAAGTGGATTTTTTTTTGCAGAAATGAAGAAATCAGCACATCCTGCTACAACATGCTGAGATGGAAAGGTGTCTTGGACCAGTTTGGGGAACACTGCATCACAGGCAGTTCTTGAACCTTTTTTCATGACCACCTCTTATTTCTTATCCTCTTAGGAAGTTTATGGAAGCATTAAACATTTGTACAGATGAAAACAGGAGTATGATTCTGCCTGAGGTAGACCTAAGCCCTCTATCAAGGAATTCTTAAAAAACAGAACAGTTTCTTCACCTCCAAAGCAATAACTTCCAAAATATTTCACAGTGGATGTGCTAGCAATAATCCAAGGATGCAATGGAGGTCATATCACACCAGAGTTGGTTTTGACTATCCAGCACTTCTAAAAGCCTTCAGGGTCTCAAATGCCCAGCAGCTTTAAAAAGCAGCTGAAAAGTGCAGAAAAAAAAAGAATGACTGGTCAATTAAGAACACAAAAAGATAAGGAAAAGAGAAAATGAACTAACTGTCACTCTCAGAACAAGAAGGGCTTGTTTCATGATAAAATCACACTCTTCAAAGCTTCTACAGCTCAAAATATTCTTGGGTCATATAAAATCATTGTCATGGCATGCAGCTTACACATGCCTGTTGATTGTCTATATGAGCGAATTCCAGAAGACTGGTTTTGTTAAAAAAAAAAAAAAGAAACAAGTTCAGGGCAATATTTCTTTATTGTTGGGAGGATGCCACTGAAGAGAAATATGAAATAGGAAAAATTTAAAAAGATGTTTTCAAAGGATGATGGAATACTGTATTATCTTTTAATGAGTCGATGTTATGAGGCATTAAGTAGTTCTCTTAGTGGAGACAAATACAGATTCTTTGATACAGCTAATTTAGCAGAATCAAAAATCCCAACCTACAGAGGAAAGTGGTCCTCAAAGAATATGGAATCAGAAGCACACAGTCAAAAGTAAAAGGATCTATTTCCATATTACCACAAGGTAGCTGGCTCACACAGAGCACAGAACAACAAGCTACCTCAGCAGGCCATTTTTGAGGCTTAATAACAAATTTGATAAATGTAGACATTACATTAATGATAATTAAAAACTGTACTTAGAAGATAAAACCAGCATTTACAGCAATTTTAGTTTTGTTAGGACACAGCACTATAAAACAAACAAAATCAATAGCACCATCCAACTACCAAGACATAGTATGATCTAAGATCCAGACAGGACAGAACAGTTACTCCAAGGCTCAAGTCAGCATTGGCTTTGGTGGTAAAATGTGGAGATCCTAGAGGAAGAACCAGTTCATAGCCTTAGAAGTTTACTTGGTTACTTCTGAGATCTGGTCTCAATATTGCACACAATTGAACATGCTTATTTCACAGGGGCTACTCATGTATATGTCTCCAAATAAATGCAACCTAGAGTATTAGCATGAAAGTAATGCTGAATTTTCATATTTATTTAAACTTAAGACTAGCAGTCGATGTGCATTTTACAGTATTTACCTTCTTCCTTCATGACTTAACTTCTGCCACTTCCATTAAACATTTAAGATTTAGGGAGAGTTAATGCCATTTTATTTACTGCTACTTCTTAATGCAATGCCAGTTTTGTCTTCTATGATACTAAAATTTTAAAACCAGATACGTTTGTTACTGTTAGTACATAAGTGCTTCTATTGAACACACAGAAGCCCATTCTTAACTATAAAATCTTGGTACACCTATAATCCATCTCAGCACTTGCTGAAACTGTTAAAATACAACGTTAAGAAATTCACCTGAAATACATGTAACATGGTATATTTAGTAAGATATACAACATGTAAAAATGCACAAAAGCTTCTCAGCAGGAAAAGTTGGTTTGCTTTCTGTGTAGGGTACTGATTCTTATAAAATCATTTTGTCTCAGTGGTACTGGCTAGATGAAAACTAAGCATGTGAGTAACTAGGCACATATCCATATCCATGGAATCTGGCTACCATGCATGATCCAACAAGATGACCTGTAACAAAATACCTAGGTGGAAAGGTCTACCTAAAATTGACCCTGGTATCATAATACAGTAAATATTAACTGTAATCAGTACTTGTTGATGCCATCTATATATCCATTGTTACTATTTATAGGTGGAAGAGAAGTCTTGAGGAGGGAAAAACAGAAAGAATTTCCCACTTCCCTGTGTAAACTTGAGTCACAGTCTATAGTGATTTGTATTTTTCCATGAAACAATGAACAAGGAGGAACTAACATTGCCCTTAACCAGCTTGCAAAGAAGACCCTAGAAAGAAATTCTCCCAAATAATTAAATATGACATGGCAGATGGGGACGAATGAAGAAAAAAGAAGGAATGGGTAGATATATCCTGACAATTAGATCTACAGCTGTCTACAAAGGTGACAGTACAAAAGGCAAGCTACACAGGGGAAACACAAGTACAAGCCCTTTAAATTTTTTTCTTGGAAAGACAGGGGTATCTCTGCTGAAAAGAACAAAGAGTTCCAACCATTTCATTTTCCATAAAGATGATATATGGGAGTTGTTTATATTTTTTTTCAAAAATCTATATAGAATTTAATAAACAAATGTTTTGTTGAGTTATGTCAGAATCTGAATAGTTTTCATTGTATTTAAAACTCTGAGTTCAAGGGATGTGTTTTTATGGGTTTCTTAAAAGCAGAAAGAAAATCAAGCACTGAGACAGTGCCCAGACACATCCATACAACACGTGATTAATTAGATATGTTTATAACACTAAAATTGATGAGCAAATCTTTCTATGCCCCTTGCAGCAAAAGAGATATGGTCAAATACTTTTCCTTCATAATTTGCCTCCCATACTTCACTTTCTAATACAGCAGAGTGCTCCAGTATACAGAGAGCCTCATAGATCAAGGTCACAAACTTCCTCAAACATTTCTGAGAGACTGGGTTTGGCCCAGTGAGTCAGCCTTCCTTCTGCCACAGGGCACCCTCTACAGACAGAGGCTGAAAGTTCCCTTCACAGGAATCATCTAATGGTCAAGACACCACAGAATTTCTGTGGCAAAATCTCAGCTGGGACACCTCGACATATGAGCTGTGTTTTGGGGTTTTCCACTAAAACATGGAATAATTCTGTATTTCCAAGACCATTTCGGATTTTTAACCACCTAAAGATCTTTGGTTTACTGAAACCAAATGCAAATGAGAGCAAATATGTTTCACCACAAGTAGTAGAAAAAATTACTTAAAAGTTTGCAAATTTAAATACAAAACCAGCAGTTCCTTAAAAGTAATAATGAACTAGTTATACAGAGAACTCAGAAAGCTGGGTCTTATAATTTTAACTCAGCTAGCTTGAGCATCTCCCAGCTTCAGGTGGTTCATTGTGCTGACAGTTACTTCATGGGACATGAAACAAAAGTGGTTTTGTCCAAGGTGCATATTACATGCAAAAGGAAGACTCAGAGTATTCCCTATCTAGTTAGCATTCCTTTCACCAGCTTCCATCCAAGCCCCAGCATACTCTCTTAGCAAGAATTTCAGGTGGATACTACAAGGAATTACCGTATTTCTTTAATTCATGGTAGTTAAAAACATCTTTGCTGTTTTCTCAAGGACTGCAAAGAACACTGGCGACAGTCATGGCATCTGAGGTTCAAATAAAGATTCTGGCCTCTGTACTCCAACAGTCTGACACCTTCTTTATTATTTAAGCACAAATTCTACTAGAATTCTGTTGCTACTTGTAAAAAAAGTTGCAAGATTCAGCTGTGCCATCTTATCATTCTACATTAGAAATCAGTTCCTCCACAGGAGCCCAGTGTGGAAGCTGATCCCCAGAATTTGCATTACACATAAAAAGCACATCAAAGTCCCTCAAAATCTTTTCACTGATGATACAACATCTATCTACAGTTTTTTACCTCCTTTCTCAATGGATATTTACTTTCTTTCAAAAAAACTTTGGACTACACATCTCTAGGACTGACTCTTGTGGGTTTTGCCATCCATAGCACTGAACAATTTGAGCTTTGAGGCTTAATATACTATCGTAGCTATAAATACTTAAATAATAGAATTCTGTGTAACAGATCAATCACCAAACCAAAAAAACCCAGCAGTCCAGAATGGCCTGCATGACCACTGACTTCAGACTGGCGGACAAATTCTGCAGATGTTTAAAATGTTACTGCTGGCTCAGTCCTCTGCTGAAGGGCACAGAGGGGACTGCCAGCAGCAGCAGATTACACACACTTCGAGATTCTCTCCAGCTGGTAATGGAGGTGGGCTTTCACTCACATCCTGAACAAAAGCAGGGGAAGGGCAGCCACGTTTCCCTTCTTTCGCTCCCTCCAGCACTGAGGCAGGGAGTGGCTGCGGGGGACAGCGTTTGCAGCTGTAGTTAAGATTCACTGTCACATGTCAGTCCTGAAGGTACAATCCTCGCTCTACACTGCCTGCAGTCAATGTGACAGATATTATTAGCAGCAGGAAAAGAGTCTCTCAGAGAGACACAAAGGTACGGTTAGTTTAGCATCTACTTCTAAAATGTTGTCCTCTCCTTCTGAAAAGAGAGAATTTGCCATCAGAGTGTGAAAAAGGGGTGCAAACAGCCTTAAAGGACCTTCACACCTAAGTGTAACACAAAAAGAGGCATGAACGCTTAGGAAGGTGGAAGTGACTAAAAAGAACATCCACCAAAATAAGAAACAGAACACACAACAATTTGCAGGGACAGGTTACATGTTGCTTGCAATACGGATCAAATTATGCAACAGGAGCTTCTGGCTTCCAGCAGTGCTGTGAGATTTGCAGAGGTGAGTAACCAAAGATCATACCTACTGCCACATTCCACTCCTACAAAAACACAGCTGTAGTCTCCATGCACTTACTGCTGGAGAGACATGGAGCAGCAGGAAGCTACAAAAACTCCACAAAGAATAAGTCAAAACTGGATCTCTTCCTTCTGTCACCCAGAGAGCATCACTCAGCTCTGCCCCCAGCAACCCAGCTGGGCAGCACAATGTTTGTGCCTGTCAAGTGTTTCAGAGAGGAAGGTTACCAAAAAGATGTTAAATGTGTCAGCTGGTAGAGCAGTTGTTATGGGAAATACCCTCAGAATGGTGACAGTTCTTTGAGCTCCCTTGGGGACAGAGACCACAGAACAAGGTCTTTATAAGCATGATTGCAACAGATGATTCCTGTCCCTGTGATGGAGAAAAGTCCATCATAGGCACTTCCACTGAAGACTCTCAAAAAGCTATATTTTTACAAAAAGTTTTCTCTACTGTTTATTTCTGAAAGCCAGTTTTAAAATAAGATTGTCAAGAAAGCCTGGATTTCAGCAATTTTCACAGTCAATTTTGCAAAGAATTTATGTCCCCAAAGCAATATATCCTCTTCCTTATCACAAACTTCTTTCACATTTGTTGTTAACTCCGTCAGGCCAATGAAACTTTAGATGGCAAAACTGCAGGCTGGAAACTTCAAACCTTTGTTCAATTGAAAAAATGTTGATTATATTATTTGCACAATAAACTCTGACAGAAGATCACTTGCACTTTTCTTCTACCCATCTCATCACTCCTGAATACACTGATGAGCAAAACAATTTTGTAGTTCTTCTTAGCAACCACCATACTGCAACATATTTCAGCTACTGCAGCTCTGCTCTTCATTTGGAGAGATACCAGGTTAGTAAATGTTACACAGTGCCAGGGAAAAACATCATATCTACTTTACTAGCCCAAGTAAAAGAAAGAAACTATGAATTCTGTTCCATGTTAATGCCCTTGGGCAGATGATGCATCCTGAGGAGCCTCCTGCAAGAAAAAGCAGCACAATTCGCCTCACAGGCTCACTACACATTTTAATTTGATAAACCTAAGCCACATCAGGAGTCGTATCCCATTTTCTACCGTAGGTTGCAGAGGTTCTTGCCAAAAAATGTGCTGCTTCTACATTTTGGATTGAAATTTATTGATGCAGCAGGTGACAAAATCAGTAATTCAATGCTCAGAAAAGACAGGAGATATGGGAGTTGGGGCACGAAATGAAAGATCTAAGCGGGCACTTATTTTTGGTATAGATATTCACTAAGTTGTTGATCAATGACTTGCAAGTGTGACTGCATGATGAAAAATCAGAGGTGACTACTGACAGATCTTGTGGATGATAAAACTACCAAGATGAGATTTACACAGGCAGCCTGAGATGGATTCAAAAGCAGAAGGAAAACCCACTCCTTTCACTGACCCTCATCTTCGGGCAAGGACTCCAAACGTTTTTTCTGGATGCAAAGAAAGCAGTTTGAGTTTCAATATCATAGCTCCATTTTCAAAAAAAAGCAGCTGCTTTTCAACAGCTCCTGGGAAGTCTAAGTATCAGTCATTTGCTGTTTAAAAGTAAAAATAGAGATGTTTTCTTGAAAAAAGAAACAGCAGAAGATTATGAAAAAAATAAATAATTTGAAAGCCATACAAGTGTTTTCAAGCTTTATTAACATGTGTCCCAGTTGCTGGGATTACCAGTACCTCAGCGCCACTGCCACCGAATATGAAGCTCAGTTCCACTGTGAAGAAAATTCACTTGACAGGGCAGGAAAGTACTTACTGGAAATTTTACTTGGTATCATTACCAGTTCAAAGCATTGTCTGCATAAATGCTACTGACAGCTGTACTCATCGCACCACACCCAGTTTCTACTCTTTTTTGTTTTCTGCATGTGTTGAGTCCTTCCATCTCCTTATTCTTGCAGGTCCAAGTCTGCAACTCTTTCCTTTTAGTATTACTTTGCACTACAGAAAACACTGTAATAGCCATTTTTGACTAATTAAGTAGATCACAGGGTGGTAAACATGTTAGCCTCTGTCCCTCTCCTCCTCCTCTTCCCATTCCCAGCATGAAAATAGCCAGGGCTAAAGCAACAGCTGGGGATCATTACACTGACAGGAATAGTTTAGTAAACTGCAAAGGGGAGAAAACATGTCATATCCAAAAAAATCAAAAACACATTAGAGCATGAGGACTGAAAAAACATGTGAATTCAGCTTCACGGAGAATGCTATGACTCTTCTTCCACTGATAACAACTGACTTACAAAAACCCTGGTCATTCAGTGGTAACCCTTTCCCCAAGCTTCCCACTCATGTCACAGAGTTAACAAATACCCTGAAACACCTCTAGTCCTCACAGTCAAATGAGGCACACTGTCTGTTAAGCAAAAATAAATTTAAATTGACAGTCAACTTCAANAGAATGCTATGACTCTTCTTCCACTGATAACAACTGACTTACAAAAACCCTGGTCATTCAGTGGTAACCCTTTCCCCAAGCTTCCCACTCATGTCACAGAGTTAACAAATACCCTGAAACACCTCTAGTCCTCACAGTCAAATGAGGCACACTGTCTGTTAAGCAAAAATAAATTTAAATTGACAGATTATCTTACCTTCACTGCACCTCTTACTATTAAGCATAGTCACAGGCTGTGGTTGCAGCAAGAGGATACAGGGAGCCTGGTGTGCCTCTGGATCTGCCATAAGAAATGCCAGAGCAGATCAGCTCCCCGTACATTCAACACATTTTCTGTGTTTTAATGTGTCAGAGCACTATTTGCATAAATAATTCCAAACAGTGGGATGCATTAGGCCATAATTCAGAAAGGCATCTGTGTGTTTTGTGACTGGTTTCTGACACTGCTTATCCATCAATTTGCATCGCTCACACATCTCCCCACAGCAACTTCAGGTCCGCTCTGAAGCAGGAAGACACAGATCACCCTTTACAGAAAAATGTCACCCTGCATTCCCGTGAGATGCCTTGGGTGCAGGGGCTGCCCTCTTGCTGGGGATCTCCTTGGGACTGAGAGCTTCCAAGTCTACTCATGCAGGTTTCCTGACCCCTCCTGGATGAGGTGGGGCCAGGGCCAGCTGGACCTTCAGGTGCTGCAGGTGTAATGACAGTAAAGTCTAGATTACTCCTGAAGAAAGTTAAATGCTAACAAGCACTTGCACGACTCTTGATCTCTTCAAAGTACTGAACAGATATTAATAGTTTAATCAAAGGCTAAGCTAACTCAAATTACCTCCCATTTGCTGTGGACCAAGAATGTGCACACAGTTCGTGCAGATCAGATGGCATGCAGGAACTTGTTCCTGTGTCTGGGCCCTGAGATACAAATCTTGGAAAAAGACAGGTGAGTTTCACTGTCAGGCCCCAAGTCACAATGAATGTTTTCAAAGGGAGGACTTGCCAAAAAAAAAAAAAAAAAAAAAAAAAAAAAAAAAAAAACAACCAAAAACCAAAGTGTTTAGTTTAAGAGCATGTAGCACAGATGTACAGAGATGTAGTACAGAAGGGGAAAAGCTGGACTTTAGTTTTGGAAATACTTAATTCTAAGCTAAACTCATGTGAATGCTATCTGGGTTTTGAGTAGCTTTCTGCAATTCCCTCTTCATAGCTCTCATGAGGGGCTACCATACTGTTGTGTTAACTGATCTAGGAAATGCAAACTGGGCTCTAGTATTTGAAGACTAAATCATTCCAAGGCATTCTTGAATAGAAAACATGTTTATGCATTCCTGAATTCTAGGAATTTTGCAAATAACTGCCCTAACACATACTTTGAAAAATACAAGCTTAAGTTCTTTGACTTCTGCATGTCAAATCCATTTCTGTGTAGAAAGGATCACCAGTTCCCAAACTTCAATGTCAAGTCCTAATTCAAAAAAAAGGAAATAAATCAGATTTAGGAGACATCTGTTTTCCAGAAATCAGGAAGCAAGATGTAATCTACTCCAGATAGCTGCTTCTCATGAGAATCATTAAGAGAATAGATGAGCATTGTCTGCATTAGTAAAGACAGCCCTTATTTGTCCAGTTTTATTAAGAGTGAGGAAGAGAAATGCATGATTTTTCTGTCTTGGTGACAATGAAGCTAAGCTGTCCCATTTTTAGGGGGACCAAAAACTAAGGCACAACAGTCATCAGCCTCAGCTCAGTGCTAGTTCTGGACTTCCATAAGGGTTTACACATGAATGCATCTGTTCCTCTGCTGCCCGTAAGAATTGGCTCTGCAAAATACAGTGCATGCTACAGAATAAATACAACAGGCATCCCAAGACTGCAGGAGACTTGAATGGAGCAGCAGCAAACCTAAAGTGTTATTATTTTCTTCATCTGACAGGAAAGAAGCTGGCAGCATCTATTTCTCTTTCCTAACCTTCATTTGGTAGCTGGTGGAAAGCAGCTTTCCTTATCACACGTGACATTAGAGCATCATGAATAAGCCATGGGGTAGGCTGATGGTATTGTTGGACTTTGCAGAGTCAACACAGCTTTTCCAATAACCAGAATTATACAAGATTTCAATGGCCTTAATTCACTTCAACTTGAGAGAGCAACAAACCTTTTTATATTGATTAAAATAAGACAGAATTGCTTTTTCCTCGCTGTACATGTTATCCCACTGCACAGCTTGTGATACTTACTGATTGGATCAAAGATGTATCCTGGTACATCCAAATGCAAAGGGCTCACCTTCTGTGAAAACCAATGCTTGCAAATACAGGACAGATGCAAGTTCTGGCTTTTTTAAATTTTGAGTTGTTTTTTTCCTCTGAAGATTGATGAGCTGCAGCTCTGTGTCTCCAAAGCAGATAAAGAAATCTGGGAACGCTGCCTATACTAATGGATTTATAACTCCTGAACTTGAATTTGAGGACTGGGACTTCAGTTTTCTTTTCCCTCTCCATATCATTTCAACAAAGATACGGAGATATTTTGTTGTATCAACAAAGATATTTTGTTGCATGTTTTCATATTCCAATGAAAACATGCAACAAAATCGTAATATTTTTAAAAATTAACAACAAGCTAGCTCTTGATAGATGTTAAATAGGCTTGGTAGGGGGAGTGACAATTGGGGGCAGAAACCTAACAGTTTTGTCTGGCAGCTCCAGCAGGCCTAGACTACATACCAGAGAAAAATCCTCTAAATGCAACTGCTAAAATCCTCTTCCACACACTAGCCATCTTTATGCAACAAACATGGCCTTACTCTATCTGGATTATTGTCCTCAACACCTACCCCTCCTTTATCTTACTTTACTGTGCAAGATGTCAGAAAGCTATTTTCCCCTCCTTTCAGATGACATTACTCGCTCTTAAAGTCAGTCATCACCTTATTCTGAGGCCATTGTACTCCAAACCATTGATTCCTTCTGCAAGTTCCTACTAAAATTTCATTTGTAGCCAGACAGATCCAGTATTTCTGATAAAACATAAACCTTGCTGCTTGCCATTGGCTTTTTGTGATGTTCTGCGATTCTTCTCTGTAATCTTTTCCCAGTTCCTGTTTGTTGATATTTATAATGCTGTGCACTATGAATGGATCACTGCTTGTTCTCATCTTCTCAATCTTTTTCAATCCCTCCAGATTCTCTTCTTTCCTTTTGGATATCACTCCCTAGAATCTGACCTCTCTCTGTCTACATACTATTTCAGAATTGTTAAACCCTCATTAAAAAATCACACATATTTGCAGAATACCATCAACTAAAACAAAATCACATTTAGATATATACACAACACTCCTTGCACACTCTCAAAACAAGAACATAGAGACACTTAAAACATGGTACTCTTATCTTCTTCAAGGCACAGTTGCCACTCCAGTACAAGCCTTCACACTTTTAATGAAACAGCCTTAAAATGTTGCTCACAAGAGGCCTACAGACGTAGGGGAGAAGAAGAAATTTTAAGTTTGAAACCAAAACTTCTAAATGCAATTGTCTCAATATCCCAGCACTGCAAGTCACTTCATACAGAGCTCCAGGCTTGTCGAGTGACATGCCTGAACGCCCTCAGGGACAAGAGGTCACAGGAGTCAGTGGGAAACCCAAAATCTGGACTATTGCCCAGAAAGCGAAAAACAGGCAGATTCAATATACAAGAGGGGAAAATAAACCACAACAATCAAAAAAAAAAAAAAAACCAAAAACAAAGCCAAAACCAAACCAAAATAAAACCCCCCCAAATGAATTATACAGTGCCTACAATAAAGAGAGCAGAGCCTGCTAACCTTCTCGTAAGCTGTGGTATGAATCCTGATATGTGCTTGAACAGCTCTTCCCCTGCTTTGACACAGTCTCTGCGAGCGGCACAATCCCGACATAGGCAGGCTGGAGTGTCTTGGCTTTATCCAACATATTAGAGGAAATCCCTGGACCTGAAGGTGGATTCTGTAACACGGGAGGCGTCCAGGCAAGTGGAAGGGGTGCTTAATCCTCACAAGGGACCCAACTGCAATCCCTCTCTACCAGGTTTCGGTCACTGCACCAAGCGGTAGAGCAGAAAAAAAATCAGTTTACTGCTAGATTCCAAGGCTGTGCTTGCATCAGAACAGAGAGGTTCTGTAGGCACAGACAATCCCTGACAGCCAACATCTAAAGATTAAAACCAGCAAGGCTCTTGGCAAAATTTTTCTTCCTACGATCTCAAAGCTCAAACAGAAACTTCACTGTTTCAGCAAGCAGCTATAAGCATTCGGGCACCCAGTATGCAGGCACTGCTTATCAACAGATGCGTGGACTTCTTTGTGGGGCCACTTGCAGTAACAGCCAACCTCATTCACCCAAAATAGTGAACAGTTGGTTTCTCTACTCACACTGCAGACACCTGCCAGACAGGCAATATCATGTGATTGAGCAGAACCCTCTCTCCCCCTGCATCTCCCGACTGTAAGCACACTGTGCACACAGCTAGGAGAATACCCCTGCTCTGAGTGCAGGAGCCACATGCTTTTTCTCCCTTCTTGCTTAAACCCTTAGAAACAAGAGTATTAGCTGTGGAGAAAGCTAAACTGACAATCCAAGAAACAGAGTCTTCATAAGCATTTGCCCTGAGACCACACACAGGTAAGAGCAGGCTACTTCTGTGCAAGCACATATTCTCATCCCTTCTTCCCTTAAATCCATTCCCCCAACCTAGTAGAAACACCTACCTGAAGACAATCTGCAGCCCCAAATCAATAACCCTCTACTGCTAGCACTAGAACTTCAGAATCTGTGTTTGTATGGGGGCAGCCACTTCATCTTGAGCTTATTTCATGTGTATCATGAACAGATGCCACCTGGCTGACAAATTTTGGATATACACACTGCCCAGCATAGTACTGGAATTGGAAGTGGCCTGGGAAAGACACATTCCATCTGAGCAACAACCAGGAGGTACCAGTACAGCTGGTAGCTTTGTTGGTTTTTAATTTTGCTAAGCATGAATAATAAGAATTGCAATGAAGTCTGGGGTAAAAAAAAAATAAAAACCAAAAAAAGAGAGATGTCCAATGATTACACATACCTAAAAAAAGTATTCTTGTTATCTTTCAAGAAAAAAAAGAAGAATAGTAATTAGTTTCATCCTACACACCTGAAACAAAGATAACCACATGGACATTACAAAAATAAAAAGATGAATACTCTAAACACTACAGGAACAGTTTCCAATTCATATTCTGTTCCCATCCCAATCAAGACAAAATTTTCTCATTTCCAAACAGTTTGAGAGGCATTCAAGCCATTTTATAAAGCAAGGCTGGAATTATAATCAGGGAAAAAATGTCTCTAATAATGAAACTACTATCTAAGAAAAGTAGTGTTCAACCAAATGCTAGATGGCATCAGTGACATTTCTCAGTACTTGCAACAGTACTCTTCTTACTTTGAAATGTTCAACCTTCACCCAGGAAAGAATCCAAACTCCAATCTTCCTGTGAGTAAAAAAAGTACCTTTGGTGATAATGTAAAGCTCTGTAATTGCAATACCTGAATTACCACCATATACTCAACAGAAATTTTCATCTTAATTTTAGGATTTGTAAAAGTCAGGTGAAGGTTCAGTCTCACAGTGAACTTCAGCCAGTAAGGTCAAATTACTGCATAAATAGAAGAGTCTGGGTTTTGTGTGAGCATTAGCAGTCATGGCACTGTGGAGAGCTGCCTTGGGAAACAAACCCAGCACACCATAAGAGTTCTAAAGACAGGATGAAGGAGAAGATAAAGAAACACGTTGTCCAGATCTCCCCTTTCAGCAGCAACACAAAACTGCACATTGAGTCAGGCCTGATACTCTGATCAGGGAGGTCCCATAATTGTAATAACTAAAGAACAATTTTCCAGTGCCAGACCCAGTTCTACTTTTCCTGGCAAGCAATATACCCTCTGAATGGTAAAAATGACAAGACTCAGCTACAGAGGTCAGAACCTACTATTATTCTGCCAACCAGGGCCTCTGAGTTAGCAGGTCACTACAGCATACAAAACCTGAGAAACATGAGCTGGCTGCTCATCCAGCAAACCTGCCAATACCCAGGTACTGCCCAAACAGCCCTAAGACATTGTCCATGTTCTGGTGAAGAAAACTTGAAGACCTGATGAAGATCTGATCCTTTCAATGTATTATTGCAGAGCTGCAGATATGCACACAGACACACCTTTCTTTTTTCCTATGCAGAAAACAGCTTGGATAGAAAAACACTTGACTGGCTCAATGGTAGTTAGGTAAATCTTTTATTTTGTGAGGAAGATATTCCAAAATTTTGTCTTACAGTATCAAATTTGTCCCACAGCATTTAGTGTTCTAAAAGAAGGAGTAATTATTCAAATTATCTGGGCCACAGCACTCCAAAGAGGACATGGATAATGTACCCCATGCTGTAAGAAGATAAGCTCCAAAGGGCCTAGATTGGAGGGTACCTTCAACACGAGCAAGCACTTGTGGGTTTTCTCCTTGCAGAACATGGAATCTAAGAGATAAGTAAAGGCCAAGAGCAACCTGTCTTGTGCAAAACACTGATACCATTTTCACTTGTTTATTAACATTAAAAAAAGTTTTTAAAAGTTTAATTTGTTTTACTGGATCCTGATGTACTGGTAAGAGATCTGAAAGTCTGGTCAGCAATCACATGGACAGAAATATCAATTTCCACAAATAACTTTGACAGTTACTGTGGAAATCAGCAGGGCAGACTGGAAAACCCATTTAACAGCAGAGGTAGGATTCCAACAACAGTTTCAGTTGCTTAACCACTCCAGAAAAGTAGGACCAACCCCACTAATGCACACCCAACATTCAGTGTCTTGCACAACTTTTACCCTGGAACTGGCAGAGGTGCTGTTGGCAAAACAATCACCTTTACCAAGGGCACCTAAGTATTTGGCACTGATTTCTCATCTGAAAAACATCAGGCCCAGTTTTCATAATCTACCCATGAGACATGGATTGAGCTATACATCCTCTGACTTTCAAGTGTGAAATAAGACACATTGTGGGGATGTATTCTTCCTCAAGATGCTGCATCAGGTGCACACAGGCTTGCACAGATACTGCTGCTCCTGCTGAGGCCTGAGAGCATGGAATGCAGCACTTGCATTTGAGGTACCACTCAAAGTAGTGAGTAGGTAGGGGTACCTCAAATACACATAAATGTTAATGAATTAATTTCTTGTATCTTTCTATCTTCAAAAGCCAGGGGAAGGGAGAGAGGGGCCAATCTTAACAAAGGGTAGACCTTGGATGAGCTCAGCTATAACACAAAACTGCATCATTATTTCTTTACCCCCAAAAATACTGCATTTTTAAATTCAAATTATCAAGCAGATAGAAAATGTGTTCATAATCTCTACCACCACCTTCAAATGTGCATTTTTCTCCTCCTTTCACTTCACCTCCGCAGTTCAGTGCAGGTTCTCCTCTTTCCCCCAGTAAAAATGTTCTCACAGGACACAACGCCTGCAATGATCTGCATGCACATAATTTAGTGATGAAATATAAACAATGTACTGTTAAAAACTTACTCAAGCAACATGAGAGAGATCTCAGCCAAGGTCTAAGCCAGATAAATCCTTAAGAAAGAAGAAAGAGCCCACTACATTTGAAGATCTGTCTGAGATTTCTAGCAAGTAGACAAGAGCTGGGAAAATAATAGAATGCTGCACTACATCACTGTGATGCTTTGATGTCTTACAACTCAATTCATTTTATACTTCAAAATAAATACAGACTGCACACTGACACTTGTGTTCCTTATTTCTCAGCTAGGGATCACATCTATGTAATGTGAGTTCGCTGTGGATACTCCCAGGATCCACCAACAATGCCTCCCACCAACAATGACCTTTAGGAAGAGGAAGAAAAGCAAGGCTGGGAGCACTGTACATTTTTGCTTCTCCAGTTCTCAGGAAGAGCCTGAAATTTACCTACTCTTATATTTTCAACCAGCTGGTGACAGCTAGTACTGCCATTCAGCATTCAGAAAACTCCTAGACATGACAGGTAGCCAAAGCTAAACCACCATGCAGATGTAAAAATAGGTCACAGCAGCAGGAATCATGCCTGGGAATCTGGACTTTTGTTGTAGCTTTTGAGCAGCTCTTCAGTCCTCCAACCCACTCTGGGATATACCACCACCCCTGCTTTTGGCAAGTTGGCTGTCATTGAGCTGTAATTACTGTGAGTTGAAAGCATAAAAATAGCTGCTGCACAGGGTGGAAAACCTATCAGATGATGTCAAGGCGAGTTTTGAGCCCTCCCTTCCCCCCACCTCCCCCCCCACTTCCTTTCCTATGTCACTTTCTCATTACCTCACTGTCTCTAATTCTGAAAGTGCTTCTCTCTGCATCTTTCAGCTGTCAAAGTGAACTTTACACAGCAGCTAGAGCCAAATCAACCCCCAGCCCATATATAAACTCTGCCACCCACTCCATTCCTTGGGATTCAGCCAAGATGTCAGTTTGCCTTTCCCTGAAAACACGAAGCACATGAAATCCTCGATCCCTATCTGCAAAACACTGGACCAAGAAGAATCAGTTGAGCCCAAGGAATGCAACTCTGATCTGCATTTGATTAACTCCATAGATAAGCAGTTCCCAACCAGCAAGGCAAGTCAACATGGTAAGTGAGGTGCGGAAAGGCAGCAGCAGCAATCCCATCCCCCTCTGCTAACAATGAGTAACTCAGCCCTGCCTCTCTCCCAGGCTCTGCAGACCTGAGGAGCAAAATGTGCCACGACAAAGCCAAAACTTTTGATTTTCCCACCTCTCCCATCCCTAGATCAGGAGCTCAGATGTCAGTACTGCAAAGAGACTCCAGAAACATTGCTACGTTTCCCTCTGAAAAGAGGGAAGAGAGGAGGGGAAGCAAAGATGTTGGTTCACTTATGGACCATGCCTCTCCTCCTTCCACCCTGCAGAACCCACTGCACTGAGCAAGCTGCGTGTGATAAAGAGAAGGAAAAGGTCCAGAGGTCTGTAATACTCTAGATCATGTGCAAACAAAAGCTTTATGCAGCACGTGCTCCTGATACTACTACATGTGAGGGTAACATCTGCTCAGAAGGTGTCACCTATGCAGCCAAAGAAAATGGTGCAACTTTTGAAGACAAGTTGGTTAATTTAGTTGGATTTTCTTCAGAAAACCACTGACAGCAGTTCTGTCAATTCTGTGCTCCAAAAAGCTGCATATACACTCCTTGACTACAAAAAGGTGTTGCCCAAGGAGAGATTTCGAGCCCAGAGAAGAAGAAATGGTGGATTTCTCTGACCAAAGCAGTGGAAGAATTCTGTCCATGACAGAAAACTTCACAGTAGAGGGCAGAACAAAAGCAGAGGGATTAAGAGAAAGTTTTGCAACCAGTTTCCAAACAGCTACAGCCCACTGTGCATATAAGCCCAACAAAAACAAGCAAGTAAATTAAAAACACATATCTAAGCACAACTTATTTGTTATTTTGACCATTTTGGTTGATAAATTCTGGTTAGATGCAAACACTGCTGCATACCTCTTTATAGTTCAAAGTTACTAGCCCTTCTTCAAGTTACCACCCCATTGTGAGCCCCCAGAACTGGTTGTATGAATGCTCTCACTCTGTTCCAGTGCAAAGTTAGAAAGATTAGCTCAAATTACCTTGGCTAAGCCAACGAGCTTCACAGTGAGAGCTCACACATCAAAGAACCACATCTCAAATTGGGGTACCTATCTCCAGTGCAGGGCCTTAACTGAGAGCTGTTCCAGCTGGAATCACAACAGAATTCCATATATTCCTTTAGTTCAGGTATTACCCATCTTGCTCTAAAATAATTACTCAGACCAAAAGAAGTAACAGCTCCTTGCTCCTACCTAAGAGCGATAGTTTGCTTGTTAGAAAAGAGTCAGAGGTTTCATGCCAGAGACAGTCATTCAAGGTTCAAGTTAAAATTGTTCTTATCAGCCTGCCTGCCTACAGTTAATTCACCCACATGTTCCCCAAATAACTTCAACTTCTCCAGGGGTAGGCAGATGTGCTCACACAGGCAGATGTGCATTTCCCCACCCCCACCACTGCCCACAAGCAGGAACACCCAGCGGTTGCAGAAATCACACACACAGAATGACAGAGAATACTGAGTTGGAAGGGACCCACAAGGAGCATCGAGTCCAACTCTTAAGTGAACAGCACTGACATGTGAGTATACACTGTGACCAGTGGAGAACACTGAGCACAAGACTTCTCAAAACATTTCAAAACATTTCCCTTTACAGATATTCCAGATATTTAATTTAAACCACTATGAACAAGTGAAAACAGAAAAGTCCAAAACATTTGGTTTTGCTCTCAAGAGCAGAAAAACAGAGGAAGTTCTGGCTGCCAGACCAAGGAGGTTAGTGAGCAGGACAGAGTGGAAAAGGAAGCAATTTGAATTTGTCTTAAAACAGCAAATTGGTTTTAGGAGGGAGTAACTGGGAAAGGACAGGAGGAAGATACCCTTCCCTCATGTAAAGGCATGTCTAAGAGTTTGAGAAGTTATGTCACTAATTCCTGTGGTTGTTGAGCAAAAGCTATCCTGCACTTCTCTCTCCTACATCCTTTAAACATCTGGCAATAAAAGGTTTCTTCTCTGTGAAACCCTCCTACTTACTGCACAAGAGGGTTACCTGCAAACACTTGGTAAATGCAGTCCATTTTTGAAGTACCTAAACAAGAGAGGAAACAGCCAGGCTGTACTTTGTGTTCACACACTGCTTGTGGAAGGATTAGCAAACCCTTCATTTACTTCTCAGTTTATAATAGCAGAATTGCTATTAGGTAAATCTTCATTACAGGACTGACTTTTGCCCAGAAAGCTACTTCCTTCTCCAAACACACTGGTTACATGGGCAGTAACAGCACTGTTGAGACTCAATGTGACCATTATTCTTGGTTAATCTGATACAGAATTGCAATCTCAGAATCTAGATTGTTATTAAAGGTTATCTTTCCCTTATGGTTGCAGAGGTTTTCTTCACAACTTGAAAAAACTGCACTAATGGAGATATAGTTCTAAAAAGAACATAAACCATCCCATTCATTTAATATGTTAGTAGCCAACCCTAATAATTTTAGATGTGGAGTTTTTTCAACTCTTAACTTTTTCTCTAAAAGTGGTTCAAGTCCTTTGTCACAATCAGGAAGTAGTAGAGGCATGGTTGAGATAAAGTAGGAGAGCAAGTTTTATGATACCTCTAAATCAATTCAGTGGTCAGCTGCCAGTAAAAGCAGTGGCCTCCTTTTCCCTCATCATGGATGCTCATATCACCTCACAGTAGAAAACTGCTATTGTCAGGATTATTTGAGATAGGAAATAAGTATCTCTTTATAATGTATAATGTATAGTTCTTGCATTGCCAAAAAACTATAAATCACCTCCAAAATCAAAAGCTCAAACTCCTCCTTTAGTGCTGAAATTCAGCTATTCCATGGATATATCAATGCCAATCTCAAGCTCTCATGGTGGCTTCAACAACTGAATTTGTTTCCAATATAAAAGTGTATAGTGTGTTTGAATTTTAATCTATAGCTACAACATGAAATGAGCCTGAGGCAATGTCAAGGCACACAACCATGATATAGTTAAACTCATGACATGGACACACTAACCCTGGAAAGAACTTCCAGGGCCTTGTATGGATTCATCCCCCCTCCACACAGGCAGACCTTTCAGACTTTAAGTGAAACATAAAGCACAAATCTCAAAAAGGGGAGAATTTTAGACTAGATTTGGGATAGTTTTTACCTGGATGCTGCTAAATTACTCAGCTTTTGATTAGCAAGAAAAATATTCTTGTCATGCTATGGTGGAAAAAGTCCTTTAATGCTTTCACGGGACTCACTTGTCTATCACTTTAGGAAGGTGCAGTTTTGACAGTACTACCATTCTTTCTCCACAGACTACATTTTTAAGTGAATCCTATTCTGCATCAACCAAACCACAGGTTTACTTCCCCTTATCTAAAGGGAGGGGGGACAACGATTCAGGCTTCCTTTGCAAGGAGCATGATTAATTTTAACACAAATTTTATCTCACGTTCAAGATTTCTGGTAAAGTCAGCCATGAAAGCAAATAAAAAAGGCAAGTAGCTGTGAGGGTGTATCCTCTCCCCAGCAAAACCTGCCAAATCTCAGGAGTTTTAATCACCAACTGGCCTAAAAGCATTGGAAGGCACGTAGCCTAAGTGCTTATAACTGTAAAGAAAAGTGTGCTTGGAACATGATATTCTGATTCAGACATCAGCTTTCTTTTCTGCTTGCCTCCTCCTAAATCTGTAAGTTCACCTGAAACAATATGCAGAGAAGTCTCTTCAATCACAACTTTTCATTAGCTGCCTCACACCCCTTTAAGATCTTCCTTTCTTGCTTTGGTATAAGTTACCAGAACGTATCAGTCAGAACCTCACATTTATGGATCCTAATCAATTCAAACCTATCAAAAAACCAAAAAAAACCATTTTGGTTGGATAAACTAGGTTAAAACAAGTAGAGAGATTTATATATAACACAGAGTCTGTGTGTCAGAACTGGAATTACAAATCCATGTATCCTCCCTTCCTTGGCTACCAAATCTATTTTATGAATCCAGACACAAGAGAGGGACCATTAAGGTGGGACTGCATAAAAGCAAACAGGTGGAGGATCTAATTGAACAGACAAACATGCAAAGGGAAAAGATATGGTTTTTATATGGCTGCCAGTTGTTATGATCTGGCAGAACTTGGCTGCTTGCTGCCAGTACATCTAACAGCCGGCTTAACAGAAGTCACTTATGAACAAACTCTTTAGAACAAAACCAATTTTAACAGAACAGACATTGCCATATGCTTACTTTTAGCAACTATGCTATAGTAAGGCCAAAACTGACTATGAACTCACATTTCTCTCCTATCAGAAAATATTTTTCCCTGGGCATGACAGCAAATCTGTCTTTAGGTTTCAGCTGCAGTGTGGAGAGACAGACCTGGTGTAAGAGAGGAGAGCAGTGGATACTGTCTGCCTGTCTGTCCTGACTCACTGCGGCTTTCACACTGTCTCCTGTGAGACCCTCCCAGAGAAGCTGATGAAGTCTGAGCCAGATGAGGAGACTGTGAGGTTGACTGAAAACTGACTGGCTGGGCCAGGAGGGTGCAGCAGCACACGCTGGGGCTAAGTGGCTGCAAAGCAGTTTGGCAGAAATGGGCCTGGGGATCCCACTGGACACCAAGTTGAACGTGAGACAGCCATGTGCCCTTGGACAAAGAAGGCTAAGGAAGGCATCCTTGGCTGCACTAGGAGGAATGCTCCCAGCAGATCAAGGGAGGTGATCCTACTCTGCTCACCCCTGATGAGGCCACCCCTGGAGCGCTGGCTCAAGCTCTGTACTGGGTCCCCAGTACAGGAGAGCCATGGCCCTACTACAGAGATTATCCATCCAAAAACCTGAGGGAATGGTACAAAGAACACAGAGCCAGACTCCTCTCAAATGTTGCCCAGTGACAGGATCAGAGTCAATGGGCACAAACTGGAACACAAGAGGTTCCCTACAAACATCAGGAAAGAATTTTTTTATTGTGAGTGCAACTGAGCACTGGCACAGGTTGCCCAGAGAGGTTGTGAAGTTTCCATCTATGGAGATATTCAAAAGCCATCTGAACACAGTCCTAGGCAACTGGCTCTAGGGGAACCTGCTTGAGCAGGGGAGCTGGGGAAGACAACATTCCAACTTTAACCATTCTGTGAGAGATGTGTAACCACCTTCTTCCAGGGACTTATCTGTGTATTCATAGATAGGTAACAACCTCAGAGTAAAATCAAAGCAAATTCTAACAAGACAAACCTCATAGTGGGAAAATGCTCATATTTTATAGGCTCCATGACCTAGAGTTCAGTAGTTTTCTCACCCTACTTACGATTCCAGAGTTGAAACTGTTTATCTGCTTCCTCAGCTTCACTGCTCAGTACAGAGCTTAAGTGATTCTACTCAAACCAGATGAAATAATCTAGCATTATGCTCTCATCATGCCTTCTTTTTGAGGGCTCTAGGTTTCGTAAGAAAGTTCAGTGAGTTAATTGGAGCCACCGATACATCAGAAAAGTGAGGGGGTTTTAATGGCTTTGTTTTCAAAAGTCAATTAGACTCCTCCCAAGAAAGTCCAATAGTCCAAGTACCTGGGGCTAAGCATCAGGTGCACTGAGCTGCTACTGCTGCTGCAAAACGGGAGTGAAGGAAAGTACAACCCCTTCCCCTCCCTTCCACTGGTCATGACAAATCATTGGGACACATAATTTAAACTGTTTTGTGTTATTTGACCCTCGAGACAAGCTTATTCATTTTTATTTCAATTTAATTTCTTTATTTTAGTTTACCATAAAGACATTGGGTCCCAAGAGACAGAGCTGCCACACTTCTGTTTGGAATATCTTGAAGCTAAACATACAGGCATGTGCTGTGTATAGACAGCCAGAGCATGTGAAATAAAATCAACACTGTGGGCACATCAGGATTACTCTTTGTACTACAAGCACACTAGATACTTAATTAGCACAAGCACAACAGTTTCATGATATGTCAGATTTATTATGATTATGCTGCAGAAATGTTTGGGATTTCTGAATGTCTTCTTCCTTCTCGGTTAATGAAGCGTAGTTGCAGCAGGGCAGCCAGACATCTGGAAATTCTGCAGAAGTGTTACAAGAACCCTCATGGTCCAGGATGGGGGAGGAGGCAGAAGGAAAAAAGTGGGCAGTCTGGGAAAATAAGACATATACAAGAAGCAGTATCTGCTATTAAATCAACCCCCTGGAAATTAGGTTCCCACCACAATTTAGGCCCCTGGCTCTCCACAACCAACTTCTGTTACAGAAACAAAACTACGCACAGCCTGCCTCCTGATACAAGTTAGAAAAAAGTACTCAAGTACTTGACAATGCCAGAATTATGATCTTAGGACATTTTTCTCCACTAAGTCCTCCCACACTTTTCCGTTTTCTGCTCCCAGTTCTTCTCTCCTCTTCCCCTAAATCAGTTACTCACCATTTTTCACTGAAGAAATTATTTTCCCCCCTGCTAACTCTCCAAATGAGTTGCTACTCAAAATTCTAAATCAAGCTCTGCAATCTCCTGTCCCAATTAAATCAAAGGAAAGAGTAGCTCACATAAATAACATTGGTAAGATCCAGTTTTAGCTTTTAGATTTTTCAGCAAAGTTTCCAGTCCTGCTTCAGGGCCAGAAGGTTAAACATTTCTCAATGACGCAGGCTCCCTTAGCAAGAGAGAGATGAGGAAGGGGTCCAAAAAAACCTCATTCTTGCCAGGCACTAAATCAACAACCATAGCAAACAGTGACTGCCTCTCTCCAAGGAAAACTGGGAGGAGTGGAGCAGTCTCTTATTATATGCAGCCACTTTGTCTGTCACCATAATGCAAAAGTCCAGTACAAAGAGAAGAAGAAAAATAACAACAAAATTTTTAAATTCCCAGAATGAAGATTGTATGTTGTGCACTATATAGAAATCATAACAAATTAAAAAGCAAACAAACAAGCTTAAAATTCTATAGAGCACTGCAAGTCTGTTTAAAATCACTGTTCTTTTCTGGTCCACTTAAAGTTGCCAGTAACTTTCTAGCTTAAACTTAAAAGATACTTTGACTTTTAAATGGGCTGAAATTTTCTTCCTTAGAGACCACTTTTCATAAACTACATATTCCAGAATCTCATTAATCTCTCAGTTTTCAAGGTAAGATTAGCAATAGTGGTTTTTCCAAAAGGAGTCTACTGATCTGGATCTTGTTCTTACTTATTTAGAGGTAACATGAAATCAGCAAAGGTGTACTGAAAAGTTTTCTGTTTATTTCAGTTTTTAGTGAAAGAACATTGAAGGCTCTAAGCTTTGTGAATGTTTTGCAGTAAGTCAAACTCAAGGTACTTTCTGAACCAAATGTTTTGCGAGTTGCAATTTTTCATCAGTGGTACCTCAATGTCACATAGTAACTTTAATAAATCAAAACCACTCAATACATTTTTAAAAGGCATATATTTGAGTTGACATCAGTGAACACAAAGTTCAAATCTCAAATATTGAAAAACACAGACAAGGAACAACAGCTTCAATCAGAGTATCTCCAGCAGAATTTTAAAAAAAGAAAAAAAAAATCTCCTCAAGGTCACTTATGATTACAGACTGATCAAGCCTGCTTGTGCTTCACTGGAAGCTGCAACTTCTTTATTTGGGATATGCTCATTTTTGAGGAAAAACAATCAGGGCAAAGAAAATGGAAGACTACAAAGAACTACAAATACATTTCTCAACCTACTTTTCACATGGGACAATTAAATAGGTTCATATCCTGTTGGGATCCAATGCTGTGCATAATGCCTGGGAAGCATCATTAACATTACGTAGAGGATCTGATTTAAAATAAGCATCACCACAGAAAGATACAAAAAAAAAAAAAAAACAAAACAATAAGCAGGTCACATTAACAGATACTATTTTAGCACTTGCCTACTTTAAGAATATTGTAAGTAGATGGTGCTTCTTCTAGGTAGAATATTTTGCCTGCATTAAGGTTTGCATCAGTTTAACTACAAGGAGTTATTTGCACTGAAAGCCACTGACACATTTAATATTGAAAACTAGAAGACTTTTAACCAAAGAGAGAAATTCTAGGACAGCTGTCCAGCATGAGTGAGAAATCGAACCCTTTGTAAAGCAGTGCTTGATAAATTTATGTAGGGGACAGGATTACTTGCAGCAGCAGGGGAGAGGGCTCTGCAACCCTGAAGAGTAATTCCACTTCCACTGCTTTATGACTTCTTGCCTACCTAAACTATGGCTAAATTAGACAGCATTCTTAAACCTCACTAAGATTAATCACAAAAGGGAGCTGTGTCAATGTAATTAAAGCAGTTTATTATATTGATTTTGATAGTAAAATTCTCTTGACAAAGAAATTGAGGGGAAAGGGGGGCAATATTTCTTCTGTTAAGATAAGATTCTAATTTCACCCCCATAAAGCAGGGCTTGTGTTTCCTAAGCCACAAATGAAAAACCAGACCACCTCAAGACAACCAGATGAGGTTTCTCCATTTAAAAAGACAATTTGGAAGCAAAGGCCAGTCTCTCCTTGGAAGAGCCCTAAGGTCAGAACAGCAGAGGGTGCTGTAAGTCTGAACTGAGGTGCAGCAGCTCTGCAGCAAGGACAATCCAGATGTGACATGAAGCTGTAGGTTAGTTCAGATTTTGGGGTGGGTTTTTTGTCGGGTTTTTTTTTTGGTTGGTTTTGGAGGCTTTTTTGTGCTGTAGGAGTCATTTGAGACTGGTAAAAGCAGACAGCAAACAGGTTAATATGAAAATTTATTTATAGTAGCTTCCACATAACATCAAACAATAATAGAGACATTTCCAAAACCTCTACAGTTACCTATAATCCCTACCACTGATCTATACAGATCTGGGCACACATTAGAACATTAGGGATGGATTCACACTGATGCTTAGGCATAAAAAATTTGTACTTTAATGTCTACAGTCAAAATGAAGACTGGACTTGAATCCCATTATTAAAAAAAAAAGTCCTGATTATAAACTCTAATGCAAATTTCTGCTATCACACAGGCATGGAAACTTGAGCACTTTGTTAAACATTAGTCATCTCTTAAATCTGGCAAACACTGGATGGCAAGGAGTCACCAGGTAACTGGGAGACAGAACGGATGTGTGTCTGCAGTGTATCCCTTTAGGCAAAGAATGTGGTGTAATCATCATACCAGTTTAGAGAGACTCAGCATAGCACACGTTCAGATATTAATCCAGAACCTAAATTAGTGGCAGGCCACGAAGATGACTATGATCTGCCTGAGCCACAAAGATAAAAATTATCAGTCTGAGTCTATATGCATAATCAATAATAATTCCTATACAAGTGTGCCTAAAGACCCCAAATAAAAACCTAATGAAAGTAATTCTTTTTCACTTCTTTTTTCCAATGCATTTGAACTATGTTCCTAAAGAGAAGTTGATTCATATTCATCATGTAAATGAGTAACTCACAGAGTATGATGACAACAACTAAACAGGGACCATTACACATAATGCATTAATTCCACAGAAAGGAAGACTCTGTTTTGATTACAGTTACAACATATAAAACCTGACATGATTTTACATGCATTTCAAACTTTTGTTTTGTTTTTAACGACAATTGATGAATGATACCAAAAATTGCAGTATGATGATGACAATCTTACTGTGTACACTGGAAACTGGTTAAAATGCACACACCCCTAAAGTTAATTCTCAGAAGCTGTATTTTAAAGTAAGCTGGAGCCATAAGAAGGGTTATGAGACAAAGCAGTCAGTGAAAAATCACTTTGTGTCTACCACATCTTTACTGTTTCAGAACAAGTGCAGCCTGTCTGTGCCCCCCTGCAAGTTAATCATAGTTCACAGAAGGGATAAGGGCAAAAAGCTGCCTGAGTGGTTGTTTTCCTACTCTCTCTTTCTCAACCTATAGGGTAACACTTGTTGTATAAAAAGAATAAACAGTGTATTCTCAAAGCAGATGGAGGAAAAAAACCATTATTTTCAAAAGATGATTTAATGTTTCAACAAATACTTACTACAGGGATAAAGAGAGTTCCAGGAGTTTCTTGTTTAAGTTTAAGGTAGTCAGTAGAAATAGGTACTGCTCAACTAAATTATTCTTATGAGTACTCTTTATTGTAGACTGTCATTCTTGACATAAAAAAATAGAAAAAAGCATCTTCTATATATTTAGTTTCAGTACAATCCTTTAACTCTAGTTTGGCTAACACAACCACACTGTGATTTGCTTGCTCAATACTTAATGACAGGGATAAAAGGTAGCAAAAGGTTATGTTCAGATCTTTCATGAATGGAATAACTCACTAACGTGCAGCTTACAGCTGTGCACTCCTCTCTCCACATCTTATAACAGCCAACCCAGAACTTTGTGCAGTTTGTAGCTCCAGCACAAAAATTTCCATATTTAAAGCTGACTTCAGGAACATCCCATTTGCTGCTTCGGAAAGAATTCCCACTGCACCATGACGATGAAGCTCACATAACTTTGTTCAGTCTTTGAATCACATGCAGGATTCTGGTTAAAAGCCAGTGAAGACTCATTTTATCACTGCTCAGAATATACACACCCGGGGAGCTGTACCAGTAACCGGGGAACTCTTTACACTTCCCAGGAACTTGCTACCTTAGATACAAAAGGTTACATTTCCAAATGCCATAGATTCCAAACAGAAATTAAAGGTTCTATTTTTAAAGTAGTGATGATGCAAACTATAGAGCCAGGAATGTTCTCCCCTCAGCTCCACCCTCCATCCAAAACCAAAATCCCAATTGTGTTGATTCAAGAGCTCATTGCAATCTTGAAATTCCAAGTTGGAGGGAGGGAGGAAGAAAAGGGAAGAAAAATAAAAGTTCTACTATTCAAACAAAATCAAATGCAAAAAACCTCACAACTGCAAAAACCTATCATTAGAAAATGAAAACAACAGCAAGGAAAAAAAAATCCTTGTAACTGATGTTTAAAAAGACAAGATGAAGTTAGAAGGCATTTTACTGCATCAAGGAAAGGTCATTCCTCATGTACTAAAAGCCAATACTGAATTTCAAATCTATTTAAAACAGGAATGAGAACACCAACCACAAACTGCAGCTCTGACATTTGTCACTCCTGAAAGGGCTGAGGAGGGGGACATATCCCTTCTAAGAATACACAGATATGCTGTCTGCCCCCTTTCTTCCCATTAAAAGCAGTTTAGCAGCTGACATCCCTAAAGCACTTCAACTTAAATCCTGCAAAGAGAGAAGAAAAAGAGCTTGAGAGCTGTGTTTTGAAAGAAAGAATGAAGGGATCAGCACTGCTGTTTCCTAAATTGAATTTAATATATCCTTAACCTGCTAAAGTAGCTCAAAAATCCAACTTTTCCCCAGAAAATGAGGGAAGTTTTGCATTTGATTCAAAATAGCACTAATTTTTAGCTGAAAGAATTGTTCCCTTTTCAGAACCAGCTGGATACAAAGCAAATTAGACCACAGAAGTCAAGTTTTATCCACTGCAGAGAACTGAATCATTTCTGTGCTCTGACTTCAAAACAGCTCTTCTTTTGTTCTCTAAATGGAAAAAAATCCTCCTATTCATCTAAACCAAACTTCTGACAGTTTAGAACCACCTGCTTCTGGGTTTGCATACCTGTCTTGATATCTAATAGACTTTAATTTTTTTTTTTTTCCAGCAGGTCAACAGAACAAACATATCAAAACCCAAAGATGCTATTCAGTAGACTACCCTACACTGAACAATCTTAATTTTTTTCAGTATCCTCACAGAAAGAAGATTAAAATGGGACAATGTTAACGTTCAATATATACTAAGAAACAAACCAAAGCTACCCAGAACAGAAAATAAAGGTTTTAAGTAGAGCAAAACCATAAGGAAATAGAATTCATTAACAGAAGTAGCCATTTGTCCAAGTGCTAACACCCATTAATTCTGGCAATGCACTGTTAGACTCCATATGACCCTAAGAGGCCATAACTCTTCTCCATCCACGCAAAACATTGGGAAAAAACAATCTGAAATTTAGGGTTTCTCTCTGGCTGGTTGCACCTCTGCATGTGTACTGCACGCACACTTCTGTCCAGCCACCTGCTACAAGCCATAAAAAAAAATTTGTGACAAAACTAAATAAAATTAAAAAGAAAGTGAAATTATATTTGACAGTTTGTATTTGTTATTTAAACACAGAACTTGCATATAGAGGCCAGCAGCACACCCAAGACTCCTGAGATTTCCCCAGATGCATGAGGCTGTTCCATCATGGCTGTTGAAAAACATTTATGTGTTACTAAATTGCAAATTGTGTCCAAAAAAAAGTATGCTTCTAGCACTCTTGCCTCTCCATTAAAGAAAAAAGATAAAGAAAATATAATATTGCTCATTCCCTCAGTGGCCAGTCTGTTACAAAGCCAGGTAACAACAAAAACTATTTAGTCCATATCCTGACTGAACAGTGACCAACCGCAAAAGAATTTGCAAGATCTCTATATGGGATAATTAGATAATGAAACAATAACAAAAAGGCTTCGGGGGAACAAAAAAAGAGGATACATAGGGAGATTAGGTTGAAGTAGATAATGGGAAGAAAACAGCAAGCTTTTGGAATCAGCAAATAAATATAAAGAAAACAAATGCTTCAGATGCTGAAAGAGTCAAGGCAGCAAAAAAAGACCAAGTGACTCTTGAAGAAAAAAAAACACTAAAGAGAGAGTTCCCACTGTTAAGAGCTTGGTACAGATCTGCACATCAGCTTCATTGTCAGCAGAATGAAAACACACAAACTGGCACAGGGGTGGTTCCAAAACTACACACTTGAAACTGAATGTGGAATTTCACCCCAGTGTGTACAGTCTGCTTTTTGAATGACTGGATCAGTAATACCAGTTCTTTAAATAAGTTTACTAGTCCAATGAGATGTCAAATAGAGCAGTTACGTCTTTGGTCCTATTTTTGCTTTTTTTTTCTGGGTCTATTCCTTTTTTGGAATGTCTTTTCAGCTTGATTTTCACTTTTACTTTTTCTTTCCTCCGCTGTCACCACCTGCATTGGTTTTTTTACTCCTCCTTTTTTTCAGTTTGACAGGAGTTTTTAATTTTTCTTTGGTTAATACAATATGCACCTCACTGTTCATATTCCTCTTGCTTCAGTTATTCTTTGTTCTGAAGAAACAATCCCTCTCTGCTTAAGCTATTCTGCTCCCAGAAGAGTAAAGTTGTAATGTCCCCCTCAGTTCTTTCTCCAGAACATTAAGAATGTTTTCTCACCTTTAGTATCAAAGGAGTTGTTTTTCATGTGCCCACCAACATCAATACAGACAGTATGTCCTGGGTCAGCAATGGCTTCAGATACTCCTGCTTCTTGAGTGGACTCCCATTAATACCAAAGCAGTAAATAAGCACAGTCTCATGACCTGCAGTCTTGAAGAACTTTTGGTCTATGGAGTGCAAGCTGTGTAAACTCTGCCAGGGTAATTTATTTACCCAGCTTAGGCTATGATTCTCCTATTTCTTCAGTGGATGTTTGGAAACTTTGAGGAGTTGACTGGGACAACTGTTTCCATCTTCCATCTTTCCAGTAGGGCTTCTGGAGATGAACATCAGGACCAAGAAGATTTGAAAAGTTAAGTCTTTTCTCAGCTAATTGATTTTCCTCATTTCTTTATTCTAGCTATCAACAGACAGAAGATCCAATTTCAGCCTCTGAAGTCTCAAATAGTTTGCCCAACACACAACTACCTCACTAAGCCAAACAAGAGCAGCCACCAACATTTGAAATCTCTAAATATTACAACTGAACAAATTGGCCTCATCATCAAGTAGCTGTTTTCCTTATCTAGAAGCTTGTAATACACTTCCATTATTCAAGACAGATCTTTAAAACTTAAAATGCACATGTTCCTGTTGTCACACTCCATTTCCCCACCAATCTTGTGAATCCATTTACGTAAACATTTGCCTGCTTCTTGTTTAAGATTTTTCCAGCAGTGGTTGATCCAGAAGAGAAGAGAGTGGCTGTTGATGGAAGAGGTGCAATAAATCTGTATCCCTCATTAGGTAAACTAAGCTTGCCAGGAAATTGCCTCAACGTTACAGAACACCTCTGCATAATCTAGGACTAGGGTTAGGGGACTTAAGTGAAAGCTCCATACACACCCTCAGAATTAAATGGAAGCCTCAGGAGATACCATTATTTGGAGGAGACAAGAAACACAGCCACACGAAGTTTTGAGAAAAAGCAATACTAATAGGAAGGCAGTTTTCCTAATTTTAGCAAGTGTTACTTTATTATGTCAGTTTCCTGAGAATATAATGCACAAATTCAGTTACAAGAATCCTGAAATATAAATTTCATGGCTGTTCTTTGTTGGGGGGGAATTTAAAAAACCTATTAGAAACAAAGCATGTTACAGTCAACATTTTTTTCAGGCCTTCACATAAGAGCTTTCTTCCCAACAAAGCCAGATTAGATACTATCCTGCCATATGCATCCTCTTCAATACCAAACACCTTGTTAGTGTCTAAACACTACCTCCAAAATTCACAGACTGCAAGAGTACAACTAGAGGAATGATGTACTATGTACAAACTCTCTTCTGACTTGAGACAAACACTACAAAGGATGTAGGCCTGTCTTTCCTATCTACAACAGGAGATTAAAAAAAAACGTACTTTGGTTCTCTAAACAACAAAGAAGATGTCGGGACTATAAAATAAACGACATACAGGATCTTTATAGACATTAAAAAAAAAATCTTCACAGATATTTTAAAAACACACAAAATTCAGTTAGGGAAATTAACATGGTCGATTCAGGAAAAAAAACTAAAAACCCAAACCAAGCGAAAATAACCAAACAAAACCCAGGAATTTTGTCAGCAATTTTGGGAGAAAAATTAAACTAAGAAATTATTGTTTTACTTGTCTCTTTCCTAGTCACTACTTTAGGAAATGAAGAAGCATTTGACTTTCAGGAACAAGTTTGTCTCCACACTTTTGGCATTACCTGTGTGCTGCTTTTCAGACAATGTTGCCCAAGAGATTAAAAGTACACAAACCCAAACTCCTAGGCTACTACAAACTTGTGGTCAAATCTTACCAAGGTTACGGTCTCTGTTCCCATCCACAGAGCAAAGGCCATTCATATCTATATATGTATTTATTTTCATGACTATAAAATGTGCTAGATCCTCAGATAAAAACACCCTATAGAAGTATCTCATGCTCCCATTAACAGATAATTCTCAGTCGAGCATGGCTTACATGTGAGAAATGCAACCCTGTACGTATCTAACGGGTAAGCACAGTATCACCAGAAGATCACAGTACTTACAAATGAATCATGTAAACAAAATACCACTGTCATTTTCAAGGAAACAGACTTTCAAGACATAGAAACACAAATATTGGAAAGTTTCTAATACAAGTTTTTCCCAAACTAGATCATTTAAAATCCCTCCAAAGTATCAGGAATATGTTTAATCAGAAAATAATTAACAGTAAAAACACATAAATCAGTCAAAAGCTAAATGGAGGAACAAGTCTTTAGAACAAGTCTTAGCTTTCACTGGAGTTTTGTAATCTTCATAAGCCACATAAATTTAACACTGGAGACCAACAAGGGAAGAAAAGAGAGGTAATTTTATCTCTGATGAAGCTCTAAATTGAACAGTACTCAACATCCAAAAAGTACTCATCTGCAACCTGCACGTGAAATCACCACGGTTCTCTAATTTGTCTTCGTCTGAAGTCACACAGCCTCCTGGCACTTTCTATATAGTTCAGCAACCATGATTCACTAGCAAAAATTAACCACAGGATATGTTTGGAGTGGTACCTGATTGGAGTGTTGTCATCTGCATTTCTGGTTCCAGCAGTGTCATGTCGATTCTTTTCTCAACAGTTACAAGCCCTTAAAGACCTCTCTTTATATAGACATAGATATGTTAAAGAAAAAAAATAATCCAAGAGGACCTCTCAACTTTCATCTCATTCAAAACTTGCAAGACATTCTCATCCTTATATAAGAAAACTGTGCCTAGTGAGAAAACTCAAGTCTTTCAATATGCAGCCCTCTGCTTATTCACTACAGGCAAGTTGGAACAGCCCAAGATCAAATTGCTGCTAGGAGAAAAATGAATACTCCAAGGGAGAGCAAGATGTGAAGTTTGCAGAAGTAAGGTCCGCCCCTTGATGCTCTGTAAGTTGAAGGGAGGGGGGAGAAGGGGTCAGAGACATCAGAACTGGCAGTTTTTCCCCTTTTATAAGAGGAGGATGACGTCTTGGGTAGACTTGCAATCCCCTAAGGGGCTCTGCTGATGAGGCAATTTCAGTTCCAAGGACAAGGAGACCCAGTGTTAACATAAACATGCAGATATCCTCAGCTTTGAAACAACACGGCCAAAGACATATACATCCTGCTGATAGATCAGTCACTTTTCTTCAGTCTTTGCCAGTCCTTTTTCTCAATAACTAAACTACTCCCCTAATCAACTCCCCTTGCTGATCACTAAACCTGAGCTACTCTAACAAATGGTAGTGTCTGTTTCTTAAAAACAAAAAACCTGCCCTTTGTCATTCAGACTTTTCCCACCGTGGATCACTCCCTCCATCTAACCAGACTAGGGGTTAAAAAAATTCAGTCTTGTTTCCCACATCCACATGATCAGTTTCAGATTATTGGGATAGTGGACAAAAATTTTACAGTCAAGTATTTATTGAGTAAGAGATAAAAATAGAATTAAGTCTTTCCTCACTAGATGATTCTAGCTCCCAACAGAAAGGAAATTCAGTCTTGGTCTCTAAAGAGTCTCAAGTAATTTGCCCAACAGATAATTTAATTATCTTAACAAACTAATTCCAACACTTCTGTCCCCAGAGCATCATTCCCTTATTCCCCATCTTCCCACAAGGCTCATCATCGTTTCTCTTTAGGTCATCTAAATAAGTAACTGCATATATTTGTCCCAAGCCCTGAAATATATTGAGCTGTGCACATCTAAGATATAGACAGATTTTTAGATTTTAAATCCCTTTTTAGCAAGTCAGAACCCCTGTCCTGCCATAACAGTATGCATAAAAATGAGTAGTTAGGTGTGCAAAACTGCTTAAGCCCTATTTTCTAACCCCTCTAACTTGAAATAACTTCAGGACTTCTCTACCACTCAAGACACAAGAATTCCCCGACACCGCTGAAGGAAGAGCATGGCAGGTTTTAGCAGCATATCTTCCTTCCCACACACAAACACACCTGGAGCTTTAAAGGAGGCAGGAAAAACTTATTTAGCAGCTTTAAACAACGCAGGAAAATCCCTTAAAGTGATGATATTGTAGTATTTATCTGTTTTTCACACTCCATACATCAGTAGTGTGTTGTAAACAGACAGGAATTGGCTCCTTTGGGTTTCTCTTGTACTCAAACGCCACCTTTGCATATCTACATCTGCAGCCAGAGTAGGCAAAAATCACAGGCCTAAAATGTTCTTCTTGCTATGCAATCTTTATGAAAAGGAACAGCAGCAATGCACTGTATCCTGAGCATTCAGTGACACAAATAACTCACTTTACCACTTACTTTGAATGTTCATATGCATCATAAATAAAGGAAACATCCGTTTTTAGCAGAAGGTATGCTTGTTTTTGTTGTGATACATGGAAATATAAGAGGAAGCAGTATGACCCAAGTGGAAAGGAAATCTTTCCTACAGTTTCCAGGAATATCACTTAACTCTCTGAAGTACACACGTGTGCACTGTCAGTGACCATGAAGAGGCAGATGAAATTTAAAGCATTAAGCAGGATGTTGCTCATTTGAACAGCAAGGAAGATGAAGACTGCACTACCAGATGTATTCCAACAGATTCCTTCATTGTACTTTGTGGCAATGTATTGATCGTGGCAGGGGCAGAGCTACAGCTCCAGAAGTGGCTGATAGTATTCCAATAAAAATGAGTTACAGAAAGCTACACGTTACAGAAGCTGCAAAGGTCCCAAAGCTAGGACTCAGCTGGCCAAGCACTAACAGCAACTGACTATTGTGAAATAGTGCAATCTTCCCCTGGTGAAACAGCCACTCTCCGTTTAAGTAAAACACATTGAGAATCCTGCTGAATGGCATTCTCCCTTTAAAGAGCCAGGCTTCCTTTCCCCATTATTGCCCTTAACACTCAAAACAGCAAAACCAGCAGCAGAAGTCCTTACACAGACAAAACAGCTGCCCAGATCTGGGCCTGACTTGTTTAGCAAGCAGTTTAAATTCATGAAAAAGGAATGTTTGTCAAACAGCTATCAAATTGTATGTCTAACGTCCATCTAGTAGCCTTTGAAACCTCAAAGGCAAACTGAATTACGAGAGAAACTAGAAAGGAAAAACAGAAGGGAGAGTAATATTATGAGCCAGTGATTGTAGAAGGGTGTTAGTCTTGTTAACTTGATAAGAAACAAAAACTTTTTTGACAGCTAACTTGCTAAAGCCACTACGTAAAAGTTGCCTTTGGCATTATTCTTTCCAGCTCAACTATTCCCCCATCACTATTTAAAAGTTTGTTTAAAATATTTGAAGGAGATTACCCCTTCTCAGTTGTTTGGTAGTTCCCATCAGTAACAGGCCAGTCATTTCTGTCATGCTCTGGATCTCATAGCTCTATCAGAAACTTTCAGACAGCATGCTAAATTTATAGTCTCCTGGGACACAAAGTCTCGTAACACAAATCTATCCAAGACAGACTGGTTGTTTTTGTTCTAACAACCATTCCCCTTACTCTCACACAAGAGAAAACAGCAAGCCTCACTGGAATGTGTGTGAAGGACAGATCAGAGAAAGCTATATATTTCCTGTCTTGGTCCTTTTTCTACAATACAGACTTAATCTTCTTCACATCTAAGTTCTGCATGAGGCAGTAACCACCACTGGGTAATTAAACGTAATTATGAGTCTCCAGAGGACAGATATATACCAGAACCGAAAAAAAAAAAAAAAAAAAAAAAAAAAAAAAAAAAAAAAAAAAAACTTTTCCCAGAAAAAAAAAACAACCTTTTTTA
>VZRH01003993.1:102102-125023 GCA_013397555.1 Urocynchramus pylzowi
CAAAAAAAAAAAAAAAAAAAAAAAAAAAAAAAAAAAAAAAAAAAAAAAAAACAACAAACCTTTCCCAGGAAAAAATACCATCCTTGTTTATAAGTAATCATGACTAGCTTCTCAAATCAGTTCATGAGTCACATAATTTACTTTTTTAAATGACAGTTTATGATATGATTTTAAGAAGACTTTTTTTTTTAAAGTCAGAATAACAGGAAGACAATAATAAAATTTGCAAACCCCTTATAGTAAGTTATCTTTGAAATATTTGAATCTAACTGTATTCAGTGTAATGACAATTCAAACTGGGAAATGGATAGCAGAGGAGGGAGATAGGAATGTATAGCCTAATAAGAGAATTATAGGAGCAAATCATCTACACAATTATTTAAAATAAAATAAGGTGCCCTAATGCCCTAATACTCATGTATTTTAATAGTAAATGGGCATAAGAACACAGGCACTAAATTAGGTCTTTAGAACCATTTTAAATGTTCAACTCTGCAATTTCTGAATATAATCACCAACAGCTTACATAGCAACCGTTTATCCCATGCTTTGTACACCACTAACAGGAGTACCTTCCCATACCTAAAGCACATGCCTTTTATATGACTTGAGTCATACTGAAATTCCACACATTCCAACTAGAATCTCTTCTCCTAACACATATGGTACTTTGTAGAAGGCATCCCAGATCAAGTAAACCCCAAACACCTGCAAGCTGGTGCAAGTTCCCTCCAAACCAGTAATCATAAAATGCAACAGTTCACTGGAAAGAATGTTACCTCATCTTAAACAACCCCACAGTGAGAAGAAACCAGGAGTGCTGGAGGATTCTAACACAATGTTTTTAATAACTCCTGGATGAAGATAACTATGAATTCATCTGGGGAAAACAGGTCAAGAGAGAGGATCAATAAGTTAGTTGAGCAATTATCGTAATTTCAAATGAAAGTTCAGGATAAGAGGACCTTTTTTTTTTTTAGAAATTATCAAACTACTTAAGATATGTATATTTATCACCTGGGGGGTTTTCTTTTTTTTTTTTTTCTTTTTTTCTTGCAAATGTATTCATTGGGGACCTGCTCTAACCCTGCCCTAAGGGCTGGGATAAGTTATCTTAGCATCTTAGTACAGGTGACTGGGAAAAACCAAGATATACTGAAGAGCTTCAGATGACTCTGTAATGGCATTTTTCTGGCTTGTGTGGCAACAAATGAGTCAGTCACAGGTAATCTCTCATAGTTAAAGTAAGTTGAGGCTATGATGAACATGGGTAGAAAAGGAGAAGGAATGTAAATCTGGGGTAGAAAACTCACCCTGAAGCACAAATTAAATAACTACACCTCAAATGTCCCATTAAGCTTGATGTCTGAACAGAACCTAATAATTGTGTCAAAATAATTTACTAACACCTTACCACATAAGGTTCCCTTCCACTGAAGTGACAAAAAATTGTTTCCTAGCTATCAGTGTTCAAACGCTTCATACTTGAGTTCTATACCCTTAGTATCTTTTATTGCACTTTATTGTGTAACTTAACATCAGCTATTCAGTCAAGTTGCTCATGGTCTTTACACCCATGTGTCCAGGTGTATCTATCCTTCCAGGAGAACGTGTAGCTGTGGTAAGGGAGAATATGAAGAGAAGTCTGGATCTGAAAAAAAACAAAACCAACAAGAAAACCCCCAGAAACTGCATCTGGCTGCTCTTCAGTTCTAAGAGAAGGAAAAAAAAATGTAAAAAGGAATCTGCTGTCCTAGGGCATATGGCAGCATGCGTATACAGGACTGCCCTCCCAGTTTTCCCATGGGATAAATAATTCCATGATGCTTCACAAGCCAAAGAAATTTCTATTTTAACTCAGCTAATAGTTTATGTTCCAGAACCACAGTCTGTCGCAACAAACTTGCTACAAACCCATATAATACTTTTCTACAGATACCTACAGATAAGGCAAGTCTGTTTAGTAAAAGCTACAGAAAGAGTTAATCTGTTAGAAACTCTCAGCATAAGTAGTTAGTTCTGCTGTGAGTCAGCAGTGCCTGTCTAGAACTGCAAACAGGAGACCCTTTGACACAGATAGGCAGCTTCCAGCAAGTCTCTTATTTACCATCTCCTCCCCTCCCACTGCCACTCAGCTTGAATCTTCCTCATACCTTGAATTTGGCAAGTTGTCACAGAAGCAGTTTCACTGCACAAGATACGTTCTACAACTACTTTGGATTGCTCAAATGTTTAAGCAAATTGCCATCTCAACTGGTAGATCATCTCTGAACTTTTTTAACATGTTTGAAACCGAGGACACAACAAAGTTACACCATATTTAAGAAAAGAGTTTTAACAAGCTCAACAGCTTTCAACAGCTGTGCAACCTCCACCCCAAGATAACTGAGAAGCTCCCATTTGAAGGAAGATATTTATTAACTCAAAATGCATCAGCTAAATTTCTTAACAGCTCACTAAATTTCTTAGCAGCCAGCTAAACCAAGTGTTCTTTTATGCTGTGACAGTTTGCAAATAACTGTATTTCAACAGCACATTTCATTCCCATAATACTTTAATGAATGTACACACAAACAACACAACAAAATACTGCAGCCTAGGACAAGAGAGCATTGTGTACCTCCTGTGTACCTCCAAAGATAAGGAATATTCATATAATCTAGCTCAGGGACTTTGGACTTTATGCCTTGCCTGAAAAACTGCCCCTCCAGCAGTAAAATTCCCACTATTGTGCTAAGCCCTGATAAAGAATCAGCTCTGAAGAGGCCCACCTAATGAGTCATTTCCGGGAATATCCTCATTTTCTTTGGCAAAAGATATGGGCAGAGGTGTTCCTTTTCAAATACTTTAAAAGTACAATTCTATTTTACCTGTTCCAGCCAAGCAGACTTGCAGCCCACAATGATACCGCTTCAAAGCTGAGCCCATAAAAATAACATTACTCGGATAGAGGAAAACCTCTATTTCTGTTAAATATTCCCAAAATACCAATTTTTAAACTAATCCAAACAACTGAATCCTGTAAAGACTTTCGTTCCTGTGCCAGAATATCCTTTCCTCTGACTATAACATTACCATTCGAAGTGCTGCCACAAGTTTCATTTTCCTGAAAGATACTCTTATCTGTTCCCAGCACTGGTATCCTTTTCCCAGTGGCATCAAAAATAAACTGCTTCCTCCCACTTCAGGATCCTTGATCATGCCTTATTGGCTAAGAGAAGAACCCTGCTTCCAGACAAATCACAATGTCACCTTCATGTCACCAGCTGTCAGGTGCTGGAAACAAAGGCTCATATGCTTTTCCCATGTTCCAGCTCTCTATCAGTTCACTGCTATCTTGATTAAATACCATTTGAAATCTCTCCTTGCTTTCATAACCATAAAATGCCCAAGTCTACCACTAGTTGAGTTATGCTGAGATCACAGTCTACCTTGCTGACTGACATTCCAATTTTCTTCTATTTACCATCACCACCTTTATCTCCATCTGTTGTATTTTATCTTAGAAGACTGCAAACATTAAGGACGAAAAATTTTTTCTTCTGTTATTGTCTTTTCTATCTTCTCTATTTTTTTGTAAATATAACTGTGATCACATAATGATGGTATAACATATATGAATGAGGAAACTCTTTTTAACCTCCTAAAAACCCAATAATTTCGGTTTAAGTTAATAAATTCTTCCAAATTGCAAAATATTACCACACCATTTGGAAAAAAGCATGGTCATTTTCTAGATATAAAGATCCAGCCATGTTAAGTGAGGTACCTCTTCAATCAAAATTACTGTCCTTCAGTGCACAAATTCTAAATCACTTAACCATAAGCATTATGTTTTGGCTATAAAGCCACTCTGAAGCTCCCCAGCATTTCTCATGTGCTGTGTCATGCAACTCCATGATGTCCAACACTAAGGCACACAGGACTCGACCACGCTCAAATCCACCGTACCTTGCAGGTGATAGCATGAATCCAGACTGCAGCAAGGCCCTCATATCACCAAGAGTTACCAAAATATACCCCAGAAGATGAAGTGAAGGGAGATCACCAAAAGGAATTCACAAACAGAAGTCACCGCTTACCAAACGGTTTCACCATTCTCTCACAGGATGAGGCTAAACATGCAAAAGCTTTCATGGCAGCCTGGTGATCCTGAGCTTCAGACAGTTAACAGCCTTTCAAAGCCAAGAATTCTGGTCACTGAGTAGCCTTGTATTATGCCACTATATTGTAACTCACTATATAGTTGCCCATAAGATACCTGCAAGTTGATAAACATGCACAGGCCATTCTCACTCTAGGATCAGAAGGCCTACTGGGACACTTAATTTTTAACTCTAGGTCTTGCTTCTCCTTCCAGGAAGTCTGAAAGAGCCTTTCAGACATTTCCAGTGAGAAAGTTACTCACCCTTGGCAAGTGCAGACCAAGGTGACAAAGAAAAATCTACAGATGGCTACAGTATGAAGGTGAGCTAACATTTCCTTTGACTGACTGGCTCAGTTTTGCATAACCCAGTCACCACAAAGTACAGGGAAGCAGTTTCTGGTATTCGCCTAAAATAATAATGTAAAACATTTATCACTGGAGCTCTGTGGAGCTTCCACAGCCACTAACATCAATCCTTCCAATCGAATAGTGTAAATGCATTTTGTGAACTCTGGATCATTAGCTTTTCCTACCAAAAAACCATAGTACAAAGCAATAAAAAGCAGACCTGTTATCAGAACATCTACCACGTCACCACCACTTGGTGAGGATACGCTACATGAGACATGAGCACACTGTACCACTTACCATTCTTCCTTTCACTGAGTGGGGGGAGGTTGGGGTTCCGGCCATGATGGAGGCTGAGGGTCAGCTCGGGCTGCAGGGAGAGCTCCTGCAGCTCATTGGCAACAGCTTCGCTCTGCGGGCTGGGGGCCGCCGAAAGGGACACCAGCACCGGCTCATCGTCATTGTCGCCAGCCCCTCCTCCGTCCAGCCCATTTCCAGCAATGACGGAAGGGGGCAGGCACACCACCCCGGAGAAATCCACTTTGGCTTTCGTGATGGCAACCTGCAAGACAAAACAGCAAAAAACAGAACATAAATCTCACATGAGAGTCTTAGCCATATGTCCAGTCCATCATGGTGTCCTCCATGCTGTAGAGAAACAAGTTGAGTTTGTGTCACCATCATCAGTTGAAATCCAATGAAACTTGCCCAACTCAGCAGTTTAAAAACTTGAAAAAACCTCCAACAGCATCACCACAGAAACCACTGATGAAACTACAGATTATTATAATTTTCTTAGAAAGTATGAGAACATTCTCCATTTTTGGTATTTTAGGAACCCAGTCTTGAGAAGAACAGATTGATTCACTCCAGTGAAGTCAGCATATTTGGAACCTTGCTGAACTCTTGACTACTGTCCTTTATATCAACAACAGTGTTTTAACAACAGTCTATTTGAAATCCAGTCAGGTAAAGTAATCCTTCATAATAAACCTGGAAGGACAGCTGAGTACAACAAATGAGGATTTTCAAATAAAAATCAACTGCATGTCAAAAAATAATTCTCTTGTTCCATTCTGTCCTCTCCATTCACAATCAATGAAAGTGAATAAAAGAAAAATATTCCACATACACAAAAAATCTTTTCTGTCTTAGACCTCAGCTACAGTAACCAAAATGTGCAACATATAAAGGACTTTAACAAAATAAGTAATTTTAAAATGTTTTATTATATTTCCATAATTCTTTAAATAAGTATTCAAAAGCCACTCCTATGTTCAAATTAAAAGTCTTTTCTGTTCAGTAATTTAAACAGTAACAAACCAGCTGTAAGTCTCCAGTGAAATGGTTACTGTGTCAACATTCAAACAATAATGGACATTATTCAAGGGCAATCATATTTGGTTTTGATTAATGAGGACGGAAGTTTCCTGCTCCTCAGCATACTGCGGTTTTAACTCGGAAGACTCAGCTGCACTGCTGTAATTCAGCAAGTAAAAAGTACTTGCAGACCTTCAACTTCAAAAAGATGCAGGTAAAGTCAAAACCATCAGGATAATCCTCCAGAAAACAATCAAAAAGCATAAATTGGAAACAAGGATTTTAGCAATACAGATTTTATTAAGTATTCCCAACTTAACACTCATAATTAACCTGGATGAGTGTGGCAACATCAAGACATCAACAGCTGACAAAGGAGCTCAAATAATCACTTTTTCCACTTGCATACTTCAGTTGGTAAGCACCATTTGTTCTGCAATATCCAGAACAAAGTTATAAGTGGAACAAAAATTTGTTTCAAAAATTTTTTTTCAGTGTATATTTAAGACAACAATATGAATTCACTGGTAATGAAGACATGTTATTTCATCCATGTTGTCATACATTCATTCCCAGGACCCTATGTCATGATCTGAAGAGAAGCAAAGAAAAAAAGGGTGGAGAAAAAAAACAGAAAACAACAAAAACCACCAACTGAAGCTAGGGCTTGTTAAAACAAAACAAATGAGACTGAGCCAAACCTTACTGCCATATGAAGTATTTGCTTTTACTTCAGTTAACATCTGGTTAGAAAGTGCCTACTCCTTCCTTGATATTTTTCCTGTCCAAAGCAAACATGAAATCATATCTATTTGGAAGCAAATTATAAAGGTAATCTGGAAAGAGAAAAAGTTGGTATCATGGCCTTCTCTTAATAATGGATAGAGAAAACCTGAAAACACACACCCTTAAACCACAGATTTAAAAGAACAGAGTTTGGTACACCACAACAACCTTTGCAAAGGCTGGAAAGAGTTAAAACCCCACCAATAAAAGTTGGCCTCAGGCCCTGTCCCTGTAGGATGGGAGACCTGTGGAAAGGGGCTAAATGGCAGAGTAATTGCCCAGTTAGGAGGCTGGCTGGTAAGGGCTGCTGTCACCACGTTAGAGGAGCCAAAGCCAATCTGCTGTATGGAAGCAGATCTACTGGAGACATTACACCTTGCCTAGTTCCACATGGTGGTCAGATCATGCGGAAGCACAAGTGCAGCCAGGCCTGAAATCACAAACAGGTGACAGATATATCTAACACTCACCCCACAAGGATAGGGAATGGCAGAATTCTCAACCTTCCCTCCTCAATCTACACTGGGAAAGAAAGATTTTCTTCCTCCTCTCAAAAGGGAAGAAAAACCCTTGATATGTCTCAAATATGCAAGATCTGCTCTGATTAGGTAAACAGCAAATGTCCTTAGGAACTTCAAACATACTGGATTTTCTTTTCAAGAGGAATTTATAACCTGCACAGTGAACTAGGAAAATCCCATTTCAAACACCACTTTAACAACAGTGCTGTAAAATAGAATCTATTTCCCTAATCAGTATATTGACATTAGCCAGACCACTGTAACTGTCTAATTTATGGAAAAGCATAGTACCAAGCCACAGTAAAAGCAGTCCAGCAGAGCCAGCTACAGCACAACAAGGAGCAAGAGACCCATGCTCATACACCCTTTGCTATGTGACCTTGAGCAACACCACACCAAAGGGTGTTAATTGGTACTGAGATTATAAACCAGAGCTTCTCCATTAAATTGTCCAATGAAACTTCATCACAGCAGCTGGACTATCTAGAATTGCACCTGGACCTGCACATTTCCTAACTCATGCAGAAAAAGACACAGGTGGAAGGTATCTTAATTCTAGTTGGCATGTCAGTCAGTGTTTGTCCCACATCAAAGGAACACAGCTTAAGCAAACCTTGGCTTGACACTCATTCTTGCTCTGCCACTATGTCCTGAATTGTGCTGGAAGTGCTGCTTGTAGAGCCATACTGTGAACTGTATCAGAAAGCTGATTCAGCTGAAATGGAATTTTTCATCTGGAATTTTATAGAGGAATTGTCCTCTATACAAGGCACAGTTGAACCAGCATGGTACAGTGGAACACCACCACAAAATTAAAAAAAAAAAAAAGAAAAAAACAACCATCAGTCAGTCTGGACAACAATTCTGTTAGTCCAAGTAGAGCTGCAGCGCAAAGGAAACAAAACTGGGATGAACCACTATGAACAACTAAAATGCATTTGGTAAGTCTGTCTTCTCCTTCCTCCACATCAGCTCCCACTTCAGGCCAGCACAAGACTCTGCAATGACACACAATAAACCAGGTGTAAAAGCCAGTCTTCTGGTGCACACTCCAGCTAAGTTGGGTCCCTGATGCAGTTCTCTGTGCAGCATCACCAGCATTTGTGCCAGTGCTTCACAAGGATAGAACCAGCTGGTACCATCAGTACATCCAAACATCCAGCCTCTTCCTAAGGGAAAGAGAACTCTTTTTCAGATCAGTGCCAAGTTTTGGTATGGAACATATCCTCACAATTAAGAAAGAAAAAAGGCATCCAGTCCTCAAGACTACAATAAAAGCTATAATTGGATGAGTTTGATTTAAGCATGTTCAATTAAAAGTCTGACGAGAGCAGAGAGGGATTTGAAAGATGCTTTGAGGATTTATAAACATTCATGCTACAGTATTTGGAAGTCCTGTGAAAGACATGGAATCCTTTTCTGCAAACCAACATAAGTCTGTTTCTAGACTTCCCAGATAGTTATACCACTCTATAACTGTCATTGTAGAATGATCAATCAGATAGTTACACACATCAATATCTAGAACCTAATTAAAATTTTATGATGTTTGTTTTCCTGTCATTTCCAACCAGACTAGAAACATTCCCATAAAGAAATGTGCCATGCCCTGATCTTTAAGTGAGTCACCCAGAAGTTGATGGACAGTATTAAGAGCTAGTATTTCTTATCCTCTATAAGGCTTTCAGAGTAAGCACCCTCAAGGATTTGTATCTGTTGCCTTACCAGGCAAAAGCTTTCTATCACAGCATTTTTCTACTTTTAGGCCAGCTGCTTCTGGGACAGAAGTAGCTGTGACACCACAGATATTCTAAAGCAGCAACATCAGCTTAAGCAACCTTTAAGTCCTTTACTGTCCAGCTGCTCACTTCTGTCCCTACACTGCCCCTTCTTTGACTGGGGAATCTATTTAGCTGAAAAGCAGACTTTTTTTTTTTCCCTGGGTATTCAATAAAATCAGTTTCCCAGTCCATTGCCAACTACACACATAGCTGTGTCACCATAGTGCACGTATCCATATGCAACACAAATGCTGGACAGATTAAATCATTTAATAATGCCTTAAGATGACTGCTACCATAAGTAGCCATCCTGATTTCTTTTTTACTTTCTTGTGCCTTACTCTCCCTCAGGATAACCAAGTTTTTGTGTGGCTGGCTAGCAAGCCAGATCAGCAACAGATGCAGATTGAAACTAGTAGTGTGCATGTGTGTGTGTGTGTGTGTGTGTGTGTGTGTGTGTGTGTGTGTGTGAGACACCAGATCAAATTGAACACAGATCAGTTCCTTGATCTGGTTCAGCCTGTGCTGGCTGACAGGAGGTGAGGAATGAACAGGCTGGACTGCTCCTTTTGTTGGCAGTGCCAGTTTAGTGTCTAACCAGAGGATGTGGTTGCATGATACAGCTAAGTTGGTCTAAGTTGGCTCTTGCCAAAACGGGAGGTCTTGGATGCATGCCTTTGTTGCTTCTCTGTGCCAACACTGGTGCTTGTCTGCCCTTATGATGGGATGATTAATGGAGCTAAAATGACAGGAAACTAATCCTAATCCCATCTCCCACTCCCAGTTTAAGTTTCACTAGTTTACTGTTGGTCAGAGAGGTTTCCATACTGTCTCTGTCTGTCTGTTTTGTTTCCCTCTCACCTCACAGGCTTTGAGCTATCCTTCAGTGATCCTGGATGAGAAATTTCTCTAATTAATTTTGTCATATGGTAAATGTAAAGCAGAATACTGTTTTTACCAATGACTAAGCTAATCAGGTTTCCTGTGTGTTTACTGTGATACGGTGTTGCAACTTAAACAGCTACCATGTAAGACAAGCTTAAGAGCAGTATAGTCTTTGTAGTTTGCAGGTTTGATAAAGGGAATATTTTTCAGAAAATTCTTTATGGCTGTGGTTCTTAACTTTATACCTTGTGCAAAACTGAGTCTGTCTTATTTGTCTATCTGAAATTGAAGTGTTTAAATGCCTTCAGAAGTTAGAAATGGATAAAGATTAGTTATTATTTACAAGCAACGTCCACTGTTTCTCTTGAGCAGGTGTCACGGTTCACGCTTGTATTACTGTGACAGTGGTTTGTGTTTTATAGCAACATAACTTAAAAACTCCTGGCTCCTGAGAGCATGCTATTGCCCCTGCATGATTTTGGAATTATTCACGTACTCATGGTATAGTTAAGATCTTGACAGTCAGTATTTAAATGAACCAAGGGCTATCACCCTTCCTGTACATGAAAACTCAATAACCAGAGTAAAACATAGGGGCATTTTAACTTATAGTTAAAACATAAAAGAAATTTTAAAATAAATGAGTAAAAATCTGAGAAGCACAGGGAAAAGAACACAAAACACATGCAATTCCCAAATCAAGAGAAGACACCTCTCTGAACAGCTTTCCCTTGTTTGCATTATAGGACCAAGTTGCCAGGGCAATAGCAATTTCCTACTGATTTAAGAATTGCTAAGCAACCTCCAGCACCTAACAGCAACAGCATGTGTGTGCAGCTGGGCTATTTTGAGTAGACAGGGCGTTTTTTTATTTTAAACTTAAGAGCAGCCTTCTTTTAAATTATCATGCCAGCTGAGATCAGCCAGCCAAGAGGCAATCTTGGGGCAAAGTGGCTTTAAGTGGACAAATCTTTGAAATGAGTGAGAAGACTGGAAGAGAATGCCATGACATGCCCAAAAGCAACTATATCCCCCAGGTCATCAGAAACTAAAAGAATAACCCAGGAGAAGTGAAGTTTATAGCAGGTGGAAGCAGAGGCACTACATTAGCTTGAGAAGTTGTAACAATCAGAACGAGAGATCTCTTTAGATATCAAAGTCACCGACAGGAAGACCTACAAAGGTGTATTAAAAAAATTATTTCATTTCCTGTCAGTCAGCTTAACTTAGGCACACAGTTGTTGGTTGGCAGAATTATTTCTCCAGTTAATTGAGAGCCAGCATGATGACATTGTCCATAAAGAATATAAAATAGAGTCAGCAGTGAGCAAACATGACAAGGACTGTATCCTGGAAGAGGCACAGTCTTGAGGACTTCTTCTTCAGGGACCAACTTAAGTTAAGAAACTAAACTATGCAGACCACTAAAAAGAGGCCACCTTAGATTACGAAGTTTTATTTTAACACACACATCCCACATGCATTTGACTTCTGCAAAATGAATCTGTCATCAGCTTCCTTCACTTGCACAGTAATTGGGAGCAGGGATGGGCAGAGGGGCAAAAGCAGTCAAAAAGTAACCAAATTCATTCTGGATTAGAACCAGTGATTCGGAGGTGTAAATTGTCCATTTTGCCACGATCACTAGCCATACACTGCAAAGCCTGTATTATAAAGGCAAAGACTGCAACATATGGGAATGAAGACACTGGTAAAACACAGATGAGTACAACTTTATCTGAGCTAAAGAACCCAAATCCATACGTGTGCTGTGCCAATAACACTGCAGTAACAGGATATCTTTGAATCTTCACCACCTCTCTCTGCTACCACCTCCAGCAAATCTAGCAGTACAAGAGTCAAAATATGCTTGGGCCAGCAAGAAATGTTATCAGAACAGCTGTATAGAGATGTGAGGACTTGAGGGAGAAAAGATGCACATCTAGTGCAAAGCAATCAACTGCATCATTTGTGCTGTAGACAAACACAGCCTTGCACATGATTTTAACAACCACTCATCAATTATGGTATTTCTCAATCCCTAAATATTTCCTTCATAAAATATTAACATTTGCTTCACTCCATCCAGCAGTGATAGAAAGTTTTTAAGAGGTCTTGGAAAATCATCAATAAACATTAATTTCTCAAAGCCACAAATAGCACGCTAAGAAATGTAGTTTGACATTCCAGCTATTTTTTAAGAAATATTTTTCATTCTTCAATATGTATTTGGAGGAACTTTGTGGCTTTCAAGCCCACGGAACTTTGGGTACACAGAGAACTGATAATACCAAAGCTAGTTTGGAGATTAGCAATTATATTTAGAACAAACAATCCTTGCTGGAAAAAAAATGAACTCTCCACTGATTTCTGAAGTTCTTACTTTAGTTCAAAGCATGAATGAGAACAACATCCTTCTAATTTCAGAGGATGTTAAGCCTCAAACTAGTGAAGTCTTTTATAGACACCTAATTCTCTCATACCTCTCAGAGTGTTGAATGAATGATCTAGTTTGTGAGACTAAAGATGATAGCTACTGAAGAAATAACAGTTTTTGCTGAAGTTCGAAGAACAGAAGAGTAAAAAAAATGTCATGTTCATGTGTCATGTGTCAGTGGGTGCACTTCTGTATTTTAGGCCTTGGTCACAATAGAGTTCAACATCTTAATTGAAAGAAGAATTCAGCCTAGTGCTACCAAGCTGTTGGTTCCTGCTGCTTTCCTTTTGTCTGATCTAATGATTGTGCACCCACGGGGTGACTCAGGTCAGCCCAACCAGCAGACGATTCACTTTGAGAAACATCAGAAGCCATTTCTTCCCGGATCAGTCGGCTGGCCGGCCGTGCCCTGTGGCTGCAAAATCAGCCTTCCTCTGATGCAAAGGAAGATGGAAGAGTGCAAGGCTGTGCAGAGCTTTGACCTGCCTTTGCAAGAGCAGCACACTGAAAGATCAACTTAACTGTAATGTCAAAGAGCACACTCAAATATCTAGCAGCGGTGCCAACTTAGGCAGCCTGCTACACATTCCCACTCTCATACCTTCCTCATTGTGAGACCAGCATAAATCTTACAGAGACAACGTGTACTGGACCAGATGAAAAATAATCTAGAGAAAAACACTTCTTTCCAGGAGGATGTGTTCCCCAGAGTGGCTCACCATGGCCACAAAAACAGCTATGCCAGCAAAACAGAGGGAGCTGAGAAAGGGAGGAAGATGTTTGAGCCTGCACTGCTGCCAAAGAAATGCATGATGAACTGCAGTGTGTTTAGAACAGGATTGCCTGCTTTCCACCACCTTCTGACTGGCTGGCTTCCTTGCAATCACTGTCTGAGGCATCTTTTAAAATTTCCTTCATGTTAAAGGCAAGGCATTCCTCCTCACCCCATAGGAGCAAGCAGTGGAAGCAACGGATTCAGCCAGCAGCAGAGGCATGTGGCAGTGGATGCCAACAACCATGGGAGCAGGGAGGCTACAGCAAACTAGAAAAGGGAATGCTGATGATCTGCAGCCAGATGTGAGCTTTGACTTGGAAATTCACAACTGAAAAAGTATGAAGGAACTCCTGATGAGTATGGATTTAGAGCAGACTGAGATGAGAAAGTCATTGGGCAAGAAAAGCCCAGTGGAAGTAAGGCCTCAGAAGAAACAATACACTTTCAGACAGAAGAACTGAAATTTGGGTCTAGAACTGAATGACACAGGGCATAATAAAGTGGTGACTTAGGCAAGGCAGGAAAGACAGCTCAGGGAACAAATCTAGACCAAAATAAAAGAAAATAAATTTTTAAATTTATAATTTTTTAACAGAAAAGGAAGAATTAAAACAAAGATAAAGTAGTTAAATTTCAGTCAGTTCAGTTCCTGGCACAAGCACTCACTGCAGCACAAAGCAGCAGGCAAAACTGCAAAACTTTAGAATCTGAAGGATTTTTGGCAACTTACTTTTGTGTGTCTGAGGAAGTAGTTTTACAATTTATCTACTTCAGTCTGATCACGGGCTGCGACTGAGATTACATGTCCATATTGGATCCCCACACCACAATTTGAAATTCTCGCCTTCTTTCCTTCAAGCAGTGACTCTGCAGCCACAGAGCAAGTCAATTCAGCCTGCTGTTCTGATGGAAAGCTACACCTTGAAACATGCTTGTTTTCTCATTGCGATAGCAATCTGAACCCTGCAACCATAGATTCCTCAGATCTCATTAAAAACAAACAAACAAAAAGAAAAAAAAATCCCTAAACCAACAAAGAAAAAAGAAACAGGGAGCAAGACCCATTGAAAAATGACAGCTTTCAGTTACCCTTATGTGAAGTACAGTGTGAAAACAAAGCCTGAAACAGAGTCTACAAGAAGTTTTCTGACTCCAGTGACATTCTTTAGTCATGACAGTATGAAACTGTCTACAAAAATTAAACCAATCTGAAATGGTTTTGTCTCTCCTCCCCATCAACGGACATTGGGTGTGGAATTCAAATTTCTTTGCATTTATTGGCACCTTCTAATGCAGCTACCCAGCATGACATTCATTAAATGAAAGGCCCAGCAATTGATTTACTAGATATTCTGTTCCCTTTTCTCCTTACAACAGCTGACTTTCCACCCTTGGACTTCCCCACTACTGAAAATAGGTAAGAATTTTCTTCAGTGATTCATAGAGAAGCTAAGACCGATATAATTGCCTTGTTTAAGCTAACTAGTTTATTGAAAAGAAGTAGCAAGTACTCCATAACATGGAAATCTAAACAATGTGAGTAAAAAACATGGTGTAGGGATGGGGGAATCAGAATTGCTGCTGTTCTTTGCCAATTCAAAGGATACCAAATTAAACTGCTTCTTTCTCTGAAAGAAGTCTTACTAATTGCTCAGCAGCACAGCAAAAGTGCACAAGTGCTGTTTATACTCTTGACACTATAAAGTCCTTGCTGCACAGCTGTCACACTAACACAAATTCAAAATATTTTATCTCTAAACAATACTATCCCTCACTTTTAGTGACTACAAGCAATTTTCATGTCAAAACCTAAGAACAAAAGGTGCAGACTAAAGACAGAAAAAAGAACACAACACATACCTTACTCACAGTTCCCACGGACAAACCCAGCTCACTTCCATGCCAGCAGCTCTCTCCCCGGTCACTGAAAGAGAAAACAGGACACAAATACTCAGAGATTTAAAAACAAACAACCAAACACAGCCCATTTTCTCCTTTGAGAGTAAGGTGCAAAGTCCTTTATCTAGGATTCTTTTTAAATAGAATCTATAATTCATTTGGTACACACTACAGAAGCTGGATTGAAATACCATCAAGACTGCCACACTGGTATACACACACCATGCTACTTGCAGAGCAGAACTTTTATTTTAGGACTGCTGCTTTGTCAGTTCTGAAGAATGCATTGTTTGAGATCTACTAAGGCAGAATATTCACCAAATCATATACTCAATTTTCTACTCCCTCTACTGAAATAGTTCTTAAACATTGGATAGTAGAACTTGGAGACTGTTATAACTAGTTTATGACACCAGGTTATCCATCCACAAGAAAACAGGGAAAAGATAAAAGTACCTTACAGAGATCTGTCAAGACAGCAATAGGGATCCCATTTTGGAGGAGGGGGAAAAGAATCATTCCATGCACCTTAAAAACTCATAAATGTACTGAAGTAACACTCCACTTTCTTTGGCAATACAATTCTAAAAGGCATACTCAGCAGCCCCTAACTAGAAAATAATTACTTTGGAGGCTGTGGAAGACTGTTGTTTCAAATGGCAATAAAAAGGGTCAGAAGTTGCCATATGTTTACTCCTACTTCTTTAACCAACTTTAAAAAAAAAAACATGTCATAAAAGTTTCCATTCCAGTTTCTCCTCCGAGTTATTCAGACTGTAGGGCTTCCTAGACATCAGAAGCACAGAACTGCAGTCAAGATGCCATGATATTTTGTCAAGAAGATAAAATAAAAAAGAAACAGGCACCTCCCTAAATATGAACTTCAGACCAGATGGACTTTGGACATGAGTATTAACATAGTTCCACTGAAAAGGAAAAAAAATCATCAAAAAAATAGTATAAGCTATCTACTACTTCAACATCAGAAGGAGTAAGATCAGTTAGACTGATTAGTCTCGATGCTTGAATAATAAGCGTAACACAAAATGTGAGTTTTCTGATCCCAAACAATAAAAGAATTTTATTCTGCTTACACTGTTTAGAAGGAGTCACAAGTAATGAATTGCACACCTGCTTGGTCCACTCTCCTCCACTTAACTCCACTAATTTGAAGGAGAAAGGATTTACAATACTGGTACCAAAGGAAAAAAAAATACAAGTAAGGTCACCACTATTTCAGAAAATTCCCTTACAGAGAACATTCCTATTTTTCTCTCAATAAAGTGTGCCAGCACACAATAATCACGGCTCTATCACAGAACCAAGGAGTCATTTTGCCACCTCTCACAGTATTTGTCATCAAGTCAATATTTAAAATTACTTACAACTACTTAATTAATTTAATATGAGAACCCATAATAAGTAATTATTTTTCTTTAATAAAGCAATCAAACTGATACAACTGCAATTATAACATAATAATGATGCAAGACTACATGATGAAGCATATACTTACAATGTACTTTTTACAGAATTGCAGATCCTAGATTTCCTAACAGGCAAGGCAAAAAGGCCTCAAGAAGTCAAGGAAAGTCTTCCACAAAGATAGCAAACAATTAACCACTGTTAAGAGTGTGCAATTCCAACATGATGAACAAGGTACCTGAGAATTCAGCAAAACAATTTTGCTGGAACATTCTTCTTGACAGCATTAAGCCCATAAGATCACAATTTAGTTGTGATGACGTTGGTTCTTTAAATCACAAATTATAAGTGAGTGAAATTTATCCATATATTAAATCTTGACTTCAGTGCAAGTTTTTTGCATAGTTTGGTTTTGAGTGGGATTTTTATTTTTTAGTTTGCTGTTGTTTTGGGATTTTTTTTTTTTCCTGGAGACTCAGGTATCCCTGAAACAACTTTTCACAACAGGGAAGTGTGGAAAAGTTACAAATGCATTTCATTTGAAGATTTCTGCTGGCCAATCACTAATTTCCAGTAATCTTGGTTCACTGAATATTATCTTCCAATTCAGGATTCCAACAGCACTGATAAAACTGAACAATCATCATGCTGCTCCATTTAGTTTCCAGCACTTAAGATCCATGTTCTCCAGAGTCCCAGTTGAGCCAAGACAAGTCCAACAAAGAGTTTTCTCTTGATCTGCCTGTCCTGGTACAGGGAATCTGCTCATTTTCTACAAAAGTGAAACCCCATAACCAGTAAAAATAATCTCTATTTTCTTCAGTGCTTTTTTTCCCTTGCCTTAGCTTATTTACCTCTCCTGACTTCCCAACACTTCCATTAGCCTTCTCAGGTGCCCAGAGATCCTTGTTCTCCCACACAAAATTCATCCTCCCAGACATCAGACATTTTTCTTACTTTCTCTACTATGAACTAAAGTTTTATTCCAGATACTCTGGCCAGTAAAAGGTCAACTTTAAAACTTTTAGTCCCATTTGCCAACAAAGTTCCTGCTCAGCCTGAGACAGTTAAAGTACTGCATCCTGCAATTTACTGCTTGGTCATATGAACCACAAATAGGAGATAACTGGCTTGCAATAGGCATGAACAGTTATTAATTTATTATTTTTCTAATATGTGTGTGCTATTAAGCTAAGAGATGCTGCAGGTATAACATTTTCCTAACGTTATTCTTATTCACTCACTCCATGGAATTTCAATCCAGCTTCAAGACGAAACAACAGAAAACCCAGACACACCCTGCCTTCAAAATTAACAAGCCAAACTTCACAAATATTTAGCAGAACAGCCTTACAACCGTAATGAAAGACAAGCTCTTTACTGTTCCTTCTACGCTGCAGTGAGTGAGCAAAGATTAATCTGATAACTGAAACATTTTCTGGCAAAATTCCACAGTTAAACTGCTTTTGCCATTCTTTGCCCACAGCACAATCAAAACACTCCTCCAACACTGCTTTTTCCTCTCACTACAGTCAATGCAGGCAGAACTCTACTGTCCTAGATTTTCTGAAGAAAAAATAGTGTCATCTCTAAGAAATGCAGAAGTCTCATCTTGCTGATAAACTCCTCCATCCAATGGAAAAGTTTGTATGTCAGTGTTTACATGTTCAAGCCAAATGGCTGCTATTCCAGTGATTACAATGGCTTATTGCCTTCACTGGTGACTTGGAGTTTCAGCATGCCTGAACAACACAGAAACTCACTGACATGAGTCGTAACTCGGACCGGAACACGGCAATGCAGGATTCATATCCCACCCCTCCAACACCCAGACTGTCTCTCAGATGGAGGCTTTAAAAAGATTCAGACTCAAGTGATCTGCTCCTGTAAATCATATCCAACAGGACGTATGAGAGCGAATTTAGAGACAGTTATATTAGGCCTAACATTAACATAACCCTACAGTCACTCAGAGAAAGCTCTCATCTGGATGCAGGTCCATCTTACACAGTGGAATAGAAATTAAGTTACAATGTGCACTGTAATCACATTCTGCTGGGAAACTTCTTACACTGCTAAAAAATCACAAGGGAGGGCAAAAATGGTAATATTAAAAAAAAAAAATCATTAGAGTCTTTCAATGTTTTTTTCCAACAGTTTCTGCCTGAAGGAGGAAAAGTTTCCCTGTAATTGACAAAAAGTGAATCCTGTCTCATCTTTGCTCAGAGCTGTACCATCACACATATAAACAATTGCAGAGCGAATGAGTTCATCATAACATGGCTATGGCTGTGTGTAAAGGATGATCTCATCTGAGTAAGCCTAAACAGGGTGTCAACCATATGGATCAGTTGTGCAATGAAGATATATCCTCAGTGCTCCACTAAACCATGGGAAGGGGAGGACTCAAGGAACCACACATCCCCTCCCCGGTGTGTCTATAACTATCGTAATTGCCATGTATTACAGGAAACATTAATTTGAGGTTGAAACAATCTGTGATATAGACTGTCCCAGACCAAAATTAATTTCACAGAACTAGACATATCATTTCAGTCTCCTGTTCCCCTAACATGAAGATACTCTGAAGATGATGTGTAGTCAGCACATTGATTTGCCTCATTAGAAGATGGCAAAATAGGGAAGTTTCTGCACTGCTTTATGCCAGGGCCCCCTGCACTGTGGTACATACACATTTCAATATGCACCCATGGCAAGCAGAGACAACAGCAGCAGCAACTCCTGACCTGTCCAGGAGAAAGTTTTTCTTTCAGTGCCAAAAAGGCAGCCCCCAGTGATAAGCTGTTAACAAATAACGTGCTGGCACATGAAGCAGCAGCAGCTACCATGCTTCCTCTGCTGTACTCCACAAAAACTCTGCTTTTCTGGATCAGCAGGGCCCAAACAAGCTGAAAAAGGGAGCACCAGTTAATAAAGAAGGAAAAGCAGAAGTAGTCGACACTCTAGTTTGTAGCAGGAGAGCAAAAGAAGATGGATAGCATGAGGTTAAGGTGAAAAAATCTCCAATTAAAAGCTCAGCCTTTAGCTTTCAAGATTTAAAAAGACTTGTGATTCTATGTTAAATCTCACCTTCTTGAAGAGATGTTATCAATATGGCTGTGTGCCTAAATCCAAAATATTTCTTCACACAAGAATAATGATGCTGCACACACACACACAAGAAAATGGGGGAGGGAAATGGAAAGGAATGCTGCACAAACTAAATTCATTACATCAATTTCTGAAATATAAACCAAACTAATTTAAACAATTACATTACCTCACTAAGTGACAAATTCTAAGATTTATCTTTGTGGAAAATAAGTGTCTTGAATAAGAAATAGGAAAGGATCAAAGGAAGTGAAATACTGTTAGCAGCCTTATTTCTTCACATTTGAAAACAGAGTATCAGACTAAGGGCAGATTCCTGTACAAGCTGCATGTACTGCTTGCCCTCTGAAAGGACAACCCATATTTAAATATCTGAAGGCTCTGACTGACCAGTGTGGCACATCTAAGTCTGGTAATGAAAACTGTCCTCAGCCCAATGCCATTCATTTTCCCTGAAGAAGCTACTTAACAGTGTCTGCACCCCAGAAAGCATTCAAAGGTTGAGAGGTAAAACATACACATTGACCACACACACAGCATCCCTGAAAAACTGAACAGAGTATTTGACAAAGAAATTAGTTTCTGAATTCACACAAACTCATCCATTCCATCTAACACCCACACATAAAAGAATAACCATAGGAACAATTTTAAACTACAGTTCCTTTTAGCTGTAGCTCTTACTAATTCACTCCTCCACTCCAGCTATGCATTCCTGCAGATCTCCCCCATTTTTTATTCGGGGGGTCTGAGGGGGAGAGGAATAGAACACACCCAGATTAAAAATCAGGTCTCTAACCTGGTCTAGCGTGCAGCTCCACAGACTCCACATCACTACTGAGGTGACAGCACATGGTGGGGACGGGGAAAAAAGGCAAATGGGAATATGAGCTGTTTAAGACAGCCCCACCACTAAAAGAAATGTCTGTGTAACCACATCCTCTGTAGTCTCAGTACAGTTCAGCAAATATGTCCAACAGGAAATAATTAGATTTGGCTTTCCCAGAGTAGGTGTTGGACAGTTTGAGACTGCTGAACAATTGCTTTTTCTGCTTCCTCTCCAACATTTTCTCAGGAAAAGACATTGACCCTCAGGACACAACTGATCAAAAAAAAAAAATAAAAAAAACACCCAACCAACTTTAAAGGAAGAGTTTTGTATTACTATAATATGATTTGTTGATTTGTTGATTATTACCCTTTTTTACATGGAGGAAATCAACTGTACTCCTCAAAAGGAATCTTAATCAAATACTGAGTTATCAGTAAGCAAACAGACATTGAGATAGTCCAATTGTATTATCTACTACACAGGAAGGACAGCTGAGTATAGAGAGGAAAGGCAGAAGAGTGTTGGAGTTGCTATAAATTGAGCTTTTGAGGTAAAAAGCATATAAGGAGACACCCTGCACATTCCAAATGAGTGCAACAATTAATCTTGTGATAATGTTTTGACACATCATAAGAACTCATCTGCTTTCTGTTCCAACATCCAAACATTTTTTGTTCTGATATTTCTCTCTCTAGTACAGCACCACCAAATACCATACAGGAATTTAATCACATCTCAATAGTGAAGGAAATCCAGTAGGGATCATTGCCTGAATGTACATTTCACCTGGAGGTTCAAGGATGAAAGTCTGTGAAAAAGGCTGCTGCTTTGCCATGCCAGTAGAAGTCAGCATTAAAAAAAAAAAAAAACCACAAGCAAGCAAGCACTCCTCCTCAAACGTACGAGTTCCCCATTATTTCATATTCAAGAGGAGGAAAAATTAAAGACTGCTTTTGGAAAAATGCCACATTCTCTTAGTTCTATGTCAAAATGTCTTCTGTACTCCCTTTCTTTGCATTTTATTTCATGATCTGCTTGTTGCCTGAAGATTTGGAAGCCTTCTCCCACATGATGATAGGAGTGGATGGCCTTAATTAAAGAGAAATTAAAGCTGCTTCCACAACTGTTGGAACCAGCGAACACAGCACCGCTCACATTTTGTACAGAACAGTGTGATGCTCAAGAAGCTGTAACTGGCAATATTTCTCTCTTTTCCAGAAATCACATTTGGTTTCTAAATTATAAGCGAGGAAGGAATGGAAAGGGCTCAGTAAGCCAATATCTGGTAATTAAGAAGGGCAAATTCGCCTACTTGTGGAAAGCTTAAGGCATTTGCTTTTAGCCCCCAGTCTTTTTCTCCTTTCAGCAGAAAGCACGAATCTAAAGAACAGAAAACGAGTTCACAGTCAGCTTCAGATCATACACTTATTTTAAATTCTATTATTAGATCCTATTTAATCACAATTATTAGATCACTCATTAAATCACTGCAGCAAACGGGAACAAATCAGTGTCCCTGTCATTTCACATTCAGTAATGACTGAAATATTTTTGGAAATACTTATGAAGATCTAAAGGCATTACACTTCTACCAGTTCAACAGTATGGATTTTACAGAAACCTACTGAGGAGTTTTGTGCAAGCAGCAGATATATTTTAAAATCAGTGGTAGAAGTTCATTTGTATTTTTATCTGAAAACCAACACACAAGTAAAAAACACACTTCCAATAAGTCAGCTATACCACAACTAGTCCTGATGTCAAACACAAATTTAAAATAAAGACAGAATGTTGGGATATACACATCCAGCCCAGAATAGCTACATTTTATATTTTCCAAATATTCAGAGCTGTGTCTTCAGATCCTACCAAGAAACAAAAAGCACATTTTGCATTCCAAGATACTGAAAAGAAGCTACAGACTTAAAAAGAAACATTTTTTAGGTCTTCAAAATGTATTTTCTATGGATGGTAGGTTAAAATGCACTTTCACAGCACAGGCCCTGATGCTGTCTGGACAAACGATGCCAAAAAGGAACTGCTATAGGCAGCAGCAAACCTGCAACCCTCAATTCAGCTCACCCAAGGCTCATTTTGTAAAACAGAACACACAGAACCGTATGAACACAAAGTTTGCATGGTGCAGCGTAATGCTACACAGATCCAGAGCATAAAGGTCTCACGAGGATTATTTCCACTAACCCACATACAAAATTGTCGCTTTTCATCCGTGACCAAGGGAGAGGCGAAATTACAGTCCCTCTTCGATGCAAGATTTTACAGTCACGGAGAGGAAGACGGCCGGGACACGCGGATGTTGCCTCAAACAAGCACCCAGCCACGGCACGGACGGGCACCTTCCCAGCGGGGAAACAACGCGCTGCAGGGAGCGCGCTGGGGGCGGCAGGACACGGCGGCGGCTGCCGCCCAAACCCCTGCGAGCCCCTGCCAGCACTGCCCGGCCTCGAACGCCGGAAAGAGCCCCAGAACCACCCCCACCGACCCGCTGAACGCCCGGCACCCTTCCCGGGGGGAGGGCGGGGAGGGGCGCAGAGCGCTCCGGGGCAGCGGGGACACAGCGCGGACACAGTGCGGCGGCTCCGGAGGGGGCGCAGCCGCCCCGCGCCCGCGCCCCACCGCGGGGAGGCCCCTCG